>JASCZW010007719.1:0-60973 GCA_034211315.2 Aedes japonicus
GAAAAAAATGAAAAACATCTTTGTATACATGGATACTCTTATAATTGTAAAAAAGTTTCGATTGATTAGAGCTAAAAACTTTCTCCTTAAATTTTTCAAAAATGACAGATTTTGTACAACCCGCATATTCTTCCGCTTTAACCATGACTTAACATTTCCTGTTCTGCAGCAACAACTTTGGAGGAATCCTAGAGTGTTTGAGCTGTTTAATTGGAATACTTGTAACTATAAATTAGAAGAAAAATTAGTAATCTCCATTTAATTCCTTCTGCCTTATCTTCGACAAGATACGTATTTCACATCTACCAATGTACGAACTTCTTCAGTGTCTCGTACTATGTCGACTGGTCAGTTTCCGCGCACTTGCTGCTCGCTTCCTGTATCTCCGCGCCTGCTTTCTCTTACTCATTTAGAAACTGAGACGCATCTCACTAATGAAAATCACGCATGTGGTAATTTCACCCAAAATTTCGTTGAAACTAACTCCAAATGGTGAAATGTTACAGCTTATTGAAAGTGATGTAAATCTAACTGTCGACGCCCTTTATTTACACTGATAAAGTCTTTTCCTTGTATTCTCTCATACGCGGGTAATCAGATATGTGATGATGTTGTTTTGAGAAGAAATAATTTCTCATCACCGTGAGGCTCTAGGAGTAGACAGCTATTCTTGCTAGAACAAAGTTGTTAGAGAAAGTATTGATAGTTCCGTTAGCTCATGGTGGCTGGTAGAAATTGAATAGAAGTAGTTTGAAATTGAGCGGAGATGTTTTCATTCACTGCAGAAACCTGAAAATTTAAAATTTTATACTAAGAAACCACCAAGTAAGGATAAAGGAAAAAACACCAGAGGATAACTGGTGGTGGTTAAATTATAATTATTGTTAGTATTATTATGACTGATAGATTTTCTTTTTTTTAAATAGATGGCCTAATAAAAGACAACGCAACTCAACAAACACTTAATTTTTTTTTTTAAACAAGAACAAACAACACGAAGAATGGATTGTTAATCATGAATATTGCTGATGGGTCATTAAAAGCATGTTTATAGAAACAAGATTGGAGGCACTGAAATTGTATGTTTCTCCATGTCACTGGCAGGGTGGTAGTTTAGAATTATTAAAGGTATTGCATATAGCTAATAACAAATTATGTAGATATAATCATGTGATGATAAAGGGAGGACCATCAGAGCACCCGATTGAAGCGAGGTTGGATAGAAAGAATGGGACTGCCAACTTACTCTTGTTGACATTTCGTGAATATGCAGGTAGGCTCTTCTCCCATCTAGTGGGACATTTTACTTGGTGAGTTCTCGGTTTTGGAGTAAGTTTCTGTCGAACTTGTTTCTAGAAAAAGATTCTCTTTAGAGCCCTGTCGCTTTGAGTAACGTAAGTGTATCTGCTTACGGCCACAATGCGTGTTTGGCCCTTCATACGGGAATACGATGAACATTTACCACTGTATAACCTTGATCAAATCCTTTAGTTAAACAGTCCATTGCTATAGGCGGTCGCCTTGCTACACTACGATGGTAGTTCACATCATCATCATCATCATCAATTAAAATTAATTCGCGAGTTGGTACACAGCCTAAGTTTATGTGCAGATTGCGTAGCTGAAGAAAACATTTTCGTCAAACGAAAGCAATCCGCATGCTTTTAATAAGTCCCTACAATTAGGAACTTTATTCATAGCTGCTATGAAATTTTCTAAGTCTAATGCTTGTTGCTAAAGATATGTTCCGATAGATCAGAAGTAAGCCAGGCGATTAACGTCTAAATATTGGCAGTTCTAATTGTCGATTATATATAGCTTCATCAGATGTCCCAGGAGCTGAATAAACTGCTTATAATCCCGTCCTGTACTCCTGATTATTCACATAACGCCGAATGATGCGTGTTTGATAAAAGATCGAATGATTAAACTTTATTTATCAAAAGGTCTAATGGAAAAAGAGTAGAATTGAGAGAACAGAAACAAAAGGTAAAATGGACAACACGTCGAATGAAAAAATAGTCGAAACCCCTGAAAATGGAATAGTGAATTGACAAATACCGTAGATTTCAGTATAGTTTTTTTTTTCGTCTGTTCGAGACATGAACCACTGCGACCACTATTTGATCTGTTGTAGTATATTATTATTTTGTTATTTTATTATTATTTATTTTAATTCATCCGACTTTTGTGTCTACATGAATATAATTAAAACTTAATTAAATAAAAAATAAAATTGAACAAAAAAACACAACGTCTCTACTCAATACTCAATACATAAATTTTAACACTACAACATTCTTTGTATCCTGTTTCGGAACTTGTTGGATGATTCGGCGAATTCAAAGGCAGATTCAACTGCCGAAAAGTCCTAATAATGGCCGTCAGTGGTTCGTAGTAGCCATATGCAGTTCGGTGATATTTTGGTTGCAACAAGGAAGAAATTCCGTAACATTCGTTGAGGGACACGAAAGACCAGCTGTGATAGCATTCCGGACAATCCACTTCACCGTTTAAAAGCTTAACGACGAATGTTGCCTGCTGATTTTCTTCTTTGCTCCAGAGTGTCTAACCCCAATAACAAACATCTGCTTGGATACGGCGGTAAATTGACAGGATCACGCCATGGAAGGTTTCGCAAAGCCAGCCTTACAAATCTCTTCTGTACCCGTTCAAGACGTAGAATCCAGGTAACTTCATACGGACTCCAGACAACAGATGCGTTTCTCTAGTATAGGGCGGACTAGTGAACATTACAGCGCCTTTAAGCAGTGAAGTCGTTGAAATCCCGTGCGATCTTGGAAATGAATCCAAGTTGACGATTAGCTTTGGAAATTATGGCTTGATAGTGTAGACGGAAATCCAGCTTCGCATCCAAAAGAACACCCAGGTCATTTACTTTATCAACTCTACGAAGCGGAATGCCATCAATACAGTAGTCGAAATGTATTAGGTTCTTTACACGATGGAACGTCATCACAACACACTTAGGGATACTAACGATCAATTTATTCCGACCACACCATTCCACGAACAGTTCAGTAAACTTTGAAGGCAATGGCAATCATCTACCGTACGAACAACAAAGTAGAGTTTCATGTCATCTGCATATACAAGTTTGCACCTAGCTCCCAACAAATCCGCAACATCATTGAAGAAGAGCGTAAAAGTAACGGGCCCAAGTTACTTCCTGAGGCACGCCAGACGTACTGGTGAATGGCTTTGATACACAGGAATCAATTTGCACCCGAAGAGTTCTGTCAGTCAGGTACGAATGCAGCCAAGCCTTAAGTGATGCTGATGCACCCAGTCTAGAAAGCTACACAGAAGAATGTTATGGTCGATCTTGTTGAAGGCAGCTTTTAGATCGGTGTAAATGACATCGACTTGTGTATTTTGCTCCATCGCCGATATGCACGTACTTGAAAAGTCCAGTAAGTTGGTCGCCACCGACCTTCCAAGAATGAATCCATGTTGATCAGTCGATATGTAGCTTCTCGAACTAGTGAAGACGGCTTGGCTTAATATAATTTCGAACAATTTGGACGCTTCTGAGAGACTAGTTATGCCACGATAATTTTTTACATCTCGACGATCACCGACTTTAAACACCGGAAACATGAGTGATTGCTTCCATAAGACCGGAAATTTACCTTGCTGGAAAGATTGAGTAAATATGACTGCAAGGGGCTTAGCCAAGACAGCTGCACAACGACAAAAACCACAGCAGGAAAAACCATCCGGACCAGGCGAAACAGAACTTTTTAATTTTCTTGACGCAGCAATAATCATTTCTTCAGTTACCACGAACGTGGTCAAATTAAAAAAATCCATTGGTACATCACAGGCAGCAGACTCAGCTTCATTATCACCTGCTACTCTTTGTTCGAACACCGAAGCAAAGTGCTCCGCAAAAAGCTCAGTAGCTTCGGAGACGCAGGTAGCCTCTCATCGCTCAGCCGTATGTTGACGGAATGCTGGAGTTTTTCCTTTGCTGTTGACAAAACTCCAAAAGCTTCGAGGATTTCATCGCAAATTCCATTGCACTTTTAAAACATGTGTCTTGTACAACGAAGTGTTGAGCCTAAAAAGGAGTGCTTGCATGCTTGAACTTCCGCTTAGTATCAGCTGTTTTGCATCGTCTCAGTTTTCGCTGAGCCGAATTCCGTTCTCGTTTAAGCTTGCGAAGCAGCGGAGTACTCCATGAAGGGAAAATTTGACGTCTTTTGAGAGGTACATTCGAAGCCAGCCAATGTTTTATAACACCACAAAATCGTTCTGACATTTCATCAACGTCCGTGCTTTCAAGAATGTTGTTCCAATCCAGATTATAAAGAAACTGTATAAGCAAAGCGTAAACAATTTTCCGGTAATCGAGAGGTCTAACTTTATCATCCACAGTGTGGTTAGGAAGAATCGGTAATTGCATCAGGGCAGGTAATGACAGAACAATATATCCCTTATCCTTTATTTTGTGCATGTCGAGTTACTTCATCACTAGAGAATGATGTTACTTCATCACTAGAGAAATGATGGAAGTATTTGGTATTTCTACAGCTGTCATTGTTTGTTTTGTTGGCAATGAATCAGGTTTTGTTGAAAGTTTCCACTATTTAAACCCTTTATCAGTCAAAACCGGATTCATTGCAATCAAAACAAACCATAACTCCGATACTGAATATGCATCAGAAGCCTTACCTTACCCTTAACAATCAGACTAAGGCCGGCGTGGCCTCTGCTGTACACCGAAGTTGTCTCCATTCTATTCGGTCCATGGCTGTCACTCGCCAGCCTCGTTGTCTGCGGAGGGTCCGCAGGTCGCCTTCTACTTGATCGATCCACCTTGCTCGTTGCGCGCCTCTTCTTCTTGTACCTGTCGGTTCGTTTTCGAGAACCATTTTCACAGGGCTGCCGTCCGACATTCTTACGACATGCCCAGCCCATTGTAGTCGACCGATTTTTGCGATGTGTACGATGGGAGGTTGCTCCCAGTGGAGCAGTTCGTGGTTCATTCGCCTCCTCCACGTTCCGACTTCCATCTGCACTCCACCGTAGTTGGTATGCAGCACCTTCCGTTCAAAGACACCAAAGGCGCGTTGGTCCTCCACTAGCAATGTCCATGTTTCGTGGTCGTAGAGAACTACCTTGTAGATAGCCAGCTTTGTAAGATTATAGCGTTCTTCGGAAGTAGGCACGATTGCAGCCAATAAGCGCCTTCGTATTTTTCTGCTGGTAGTTGTTTTCGGCAGTCGAGCTCAGTTACAAGAAATTCGTCTACTACCTCCGAGTTTATCATTGTCGATCTGAACTCGTGGTAGGAGAGCTAACATTGTCTTCTCGTGAGCCCTCTTTCCCTTCATGTAGTTTTTTTCAACGCATTAATCACAAGCCCAATCTATACCAGCTTCCGCCTTAAGCCTGATGTTTCCGCCATCGTCTCAAAGTTACGTGCTACGATATCAACGCTAAGACTTCCTGAAGATTGTAATAAGGACTATTATACGTTCCTTTGACTACAAAAACAAATATGTTCCCTAGTTTGAACTTATTCGGACTAGGGTTCGGTGGTAGATCTGATACCCCGTAACGCACCACGAAAAGGTGATCTATCAGCGTTACGGGTCAATATAGTTAGTTTAGTTCAAGTTGGCAAATTTCGCTAAAAATAAAACTACGTACAGAAATCGGATTACTTGAGACAACCTATAAATATTTGTTAAAGAAAGATTTTTTAGATTTCGTTATCATTATTTTATTCGACTTCCCTGCAGTTTTTTAACAGTTCCATAACGATTCGCAAATCGTATTTTCTTTGTATTATTTGATTTGGTTGAAATTTTGCTCAGACGTTTCTTATGACCAAAGATGTCATTTGGCATCATCAGTTTGCCATTTTTTTTTCTTGGACCAACTTTCGGGAAGGATATATATATAAATGACTGGTTTGTCTAAACAATAATACAACTCAACAATGGATTATTAGATCGATTTGGTTATTAGCAAAGTTATTGATAGTGAAAAGGGCTATAGGCATACCTCAATATAAAGCAACATTATTTTGCGTGAGAAAAAGAGGAAAAATAATATTTCTTTCTCTATCGATCCCATGATAAATCCTATAAGAAAAGAAAAGCATTTGCACGTGGAGGCAAAGATATTGTTTTTGTTTTTCACATGTGTTCAATCAATTAGAATTATGTGGGAGAAGAACTGTTGTTGATAATACTATCAGAGATTTATTTTATTTTAAGTTTGCGGGCTGTTGATTTGACAACCTAGAAGAGGGTGACGACCGACCTCCCGTCCTCAGAAATTCATGTCTCACGCCTACACGGGTCATGTGATCACAGAAGGCTGCTAGCCGACGCAGGGTGATGCAGAATGGCGCAGCAAAATTTTAGGCCCGCACAACACCAACAGTTTATGCGTATTAATTGTATTCGTGCTGTTCCATTAAAAAAGAATGATGTAAAAATATTTGTTAAATAGCGGAGTGCTACTTATGCAGGGACATAAATCCTTTAGTATCACAGGGAAGCCGTCCAAATGAAGACTGAAAATCAGTAAAAATGACCGGTGAGATCTATCTGATTACAACTGAATTTGAACGATGCTGCTAAATACGTGCAATCTTCAAAACAATATGAGTCGTGTAACTACAAACATTTTTCTTTCAAAAAATCACTGCCAAATGGTGAGCGTTGGATTGTATATATATAAAATTTTTTCTACTTGTCATTGATTGCGAGATATAGTGGTTATAAAGTTGAGTTCCATTGAGTTTGTTTATTTATTTGGCCTTTTTGAAATGTTTTTGAATTTTGTATTTCATATATGTATGTGTTTTTTTTTGGAAAAGGTTAACCTATAATAAAAAGTGCATGTAATGCTACTTTATAACACCTTTAGCTTGAAAAAAATGACAGATAGAAAAAAAAGCCGAGATATTTTGTGATGCAAATTATTATTTTTCTTAAACCGTAATAAAAAACACAAGTTGAGATGTGAGAACTTCTGAGCGATCGCCGTTCTGAATGCCGCATACGAAGTGCTATCCCAGATCATCTTCCATCATCTTTCATCTATAACGAATGAATATGTCGGAATTTATTAAGCTGATCATCAGCCGCTTGACACCAGATCTATACCGTACGGTAAATCCTGGAGCGTATTTAGTATAAGTATCTTCGTATTGCGCCTAGGTTGCATGCTCTTGTCTCCATAAGATAAGCTGTTAAATTCGTTTTTGGAATTGTCTCTCTAGAAGTGAAGTTACGAATCCCCAGGTAATCGGAAAAACTGGGAAGCTTCCTGAGTTGAATCTTCAAATTTGCTTTATGACTTTGTACCACGTGTACATAACACAGGATGTCAGCCCTTTGCCGAATATTTCAAATCGTGTTTGCTTTTCCAACTTCGACAATTTGATTCATTTTGATTTATGTATGATGCAGGCTTCATGGAATCCCAGAACATCATCGTCCTATGATTGCTCCGGCGATATATGCTGAAAAATTTGGCCAAGTTGATTCCACTAAATTGACATCATGTGTCCTCCCTTAGCGCAATCGGTAAAGGCGCGGCTATAAAGCAACACCATGCTGAAGGTGACTGGGTTCGATTCCCGATCTGGTCTAGGAATTTTTCGTTAAGAAAAAATTCTGGACTCACACAATCATACTAATTCAAAAATGGTACCTGTCATCGAAAGCATCGAAGCGCATTTAGAACACTAATTTGATAGCAAGCAATAAGCTCATTGTGAAAGCAATAAGCTTGAAACGCGATGAAAGAAGAAATCCACATATTTTACCGATAGGTATTTGATAGGGTAGTCTGGACTTCATAGCATCAATTGTAAAATTCAAGGTCCTCGTACTGTAACACATTTGCCACTACATTTTTACCGACAGTCTCAGCACAATAGACGTTATTCGCTCCTTATTCTTTTATTTGTATGCATCGCTTCTTGAGTTTGATTTTAGGCAATGAGGCTGCGGACTTGTTTACAAAGGCGAGTCCTGTGGAAGGCGGTATTTATCTTGGAAAAATTTCCACAAGTCACGTGTCAGTTGGCAACATAAATAGAATTAAGGGATTTGAGGAGACGGCCACATTCTATTATCTCCAAGCTGTCTAAGAAATCTTGGTTTGAGGGAATGGATGTGGGTCGAGACTTCATTCGTGTGATGGCTAACTTCCTGTCTAGTCATTAATTTGTAAACGCTTATTTATACCATTTTGTGTCTGAGCGACAGCAATCTTTGTGAATATTGACAAAGATACAAGAAAGTAGATCACAGCAAGAATCAGATTTGCTTCTGTGCTTTGCTTTGGACTCAATGTGGACAACCTAACGTATCGGATCGAGAAGTTTTGGCTCTGCGTGATCAGGAGTTCATGAAACTTATCTATGTGATTTTGATTGACATTAGACTCAGATTGAAGTTTGCCTAACAAGTATTAGTTTTTCGTTCAAATAACAATATGTAAAGCTAGAGTTAGACAAATTAGGAATTAAATACATTGTGTTTTATAGATCCTGCTTTAAATTTCCGCTTTCCACTCATAGAATTGTAGTTCCCTCAAACCTCGGGCCGCGAGTAACGGTACAATTTTCACTGATGCACAATCAGCCAACCAACCAGGAAAACAAATCCGTTTGAGTTTATCAACAGGAAGTTTGTGGAGAACTTAGTCGAAATCCTTCGAGAAATCCACGTACACCGTATCGATGTGCTGCTGGTTTTCCAGGTTGTAAATTTAAATGGACACGTAGCTCATATTTTTTCTCTTGGTCGTTTCTTGATAGATCCGTGCTAATCATGTCGATGCTGTCTTAACCATGCTGTCAAATTTTTTTGGAAGACAGCTCATAATGGATATTTCATGACACACATTTAGTTCTACAATGATCCAATTCCTAAATGCTCTTTGGATAGCTTGTCACCTCGCGGAACGCTTCGCTCATCTCACCATTCCTAACCATCAACCAAGTCAGTGCTAGTTCCACTTATTCCACTCCAAACCGTCCAAAACGATGCCACACCATTCAAGGTGCGTCGAAAGTGTTATGCAATCGCACGCTGATTTACTTTAGGTACCTCTTTCACCCCAACGTTTCGTAACCACATCCATCGGTGATAAACGAGTATCTGAAATTAAAATTGGCTCTCTACAGCCAGTGTTGATGCAAACAAGCATCACCTTTCATCGGAAAATGAGGCTCTCAATTAAAAGGCCCATTGTGCTTTCGGTATACAACGTGACACCAGATTGGGATCTAATCACGCTATTAAACCGAGGGCTGTGTGCATTGAAAAAAAAAAAAAATATAAGAGGATGAAAATGAAAGGAAACATTTTGCAAGAAACGATTGCTTTTGTGAAATGGGTGAATGCCATTTTAATTAGTGGTTTGTGGACCATGCAGGCGTGGCATGGTTTCGAGAGGGGCTGGTTTGTGTCTTAATTATCCAATGTACTACTGGTCGAACAGGGCTGATCGGTACTTCCCATTCGGTACTTCCACATGTGTTTGTAGGTTTTACGTGTTGCAAACGAATAGGCAACCACATTTACGATGTTCATTTTGCTGTCTTGCAAGCTGCAAGCAAATTGAATAGTCCAATTTCGGTTTGGAGAAAATTAGTTTCCTCCTAGCAACGTCCCTCTACTGCCATTCTGGCGAGGTCGGATGAAATCAACCAATATGTGTATGAACCATTTCCCTTACCAATCACATACGAACATATGACAAGATTGCTTCCCAATACTCGTCGTAGCCTTCGTCTACTGCTTCCAATGCATTCGAATAACATTGATCAGCTCCGAAAATGCGAGATGAAAATTAAATTGAATTTTTCCCCAATCGTCGTCGTCGTCGCCACCGTCGTATGACTTCTTCCATCGCTGCTACCCCCAGCCGCTATCACCTAAAAGGGCGATCGATTTGCAGGAAAGAACCCGCCCTTGCTAGTCATACTATAAGCTTATGTCGCGCGACTCCACCTCTTCCCTCAGCAGCTCGATAATACAGTTCGGGGAGAAAGTTCCATAATGTAACGCGAAATGACATGCCATGATATGCTCAATCAAAATGGTACCCGCCGTTGTTCGAACTGGTTGGTTGAAGGTTTTTTTTTTCAACCTTCAAACTTCGATATTCCGACATTGGATGCGGCTCTGCCACATTGTAGGTCAGGAAATACAAAATTGAAGAATGGAAGGTATGTCGTCGGTTTTTCCAACGGAAATTAAATTATCGCTATTGATGCGGTATGCTTGCTGGATACTCCCTTAGTCCAGTTAGTGAAGACGCAGCTATGATACAACACAATGCTGCAAAGGGAAAAATTTCGACTCCCTGTCTCCGGAAAAAATGGTCAGGACTTTGAAAGTTCTCAATTCATAACAGTGGAAGAGCATCTATAGCAGTGCATTTCCAGGAAAAATCTGATAGAAATGACTAAAAATGGGCACCGTCCAGTAATGGTAAATGCTTGGGTAAATGTGTTGTATTTTGATATTTGCTGCCTTTAAATTTTACAATTAAACACTCAAAAAGTAACTGGAATGTCAGTTAGATGTCAAGGCATTTTTGCACTGTTTCTACATGTGACGAAACGTTTTTACTGCCATAGGCCTATAGTTTTAAAACAGTTGCGTCGTAAACTTGTGTAGCTATGATTTTTTAATACTGCATAGATATGATGTTTATTTTATGGATTCCAATTGTTAGGATGGAAATTTAGAACTTATACGCAAATATTACTAAATAAGTGCATTTTTAAACAAGCTACCATGCATAGTCACACGCAATTATTAAATTGTTTGAAAATGTCGGCACAAAGTGTAACATTTGCTTTTTATGTTTCCTATCCTTCGCCTTTGCTTGAACGCTACCCAAACATTTTTACTAATGTGCGGGTTTCAATATTTTGGAGCAGGCGATTGTTTTGTGGGAAATGTACATTTAACTCCCTGGACACGAACATTTTCGTTTTTTATGAAACCTTGTACGATTCTTCGATACGAACAAAATTGTATTTCTTACTGGTCTTGAGATCTTTGAAACCAAAGACCAAAGTTTTTAATAATTCATAGCTCAAAATCCGCTAATATTTTCGTATTATTACCGTTGCCACTATCTTTTTATTTGTGATACAAAAATTACAAGGTACAGCCTCATTGGCTTGATTCAAATGAGGACCTAGGACCACCCGAGCAACACACAAATGGCATTATTAGTTGCAACAGCTTCATTGTGACTCAATTGGGTCCCAATCACGATAGTTCAACTGATTTGCAACAAGTGTGCTGCTAGGGTACCCAAGTAACCAAAAGTTCTGATAAAAATTTGTTTTTTGGCTTAACCAGCAAATCAAAAGATTATGGTTAAAAATTTTAATCAGTTTACTTTTTAAGTAATTAACCGACCTTTCTAGTTCACATTCAATGTTTAAGTTTCTAGCAACATTTTTATCAATTTCTAAAGAAAACTTCGTTCAGTTTCGTTCAAGAGGTGGAATGAAAGCTATTCAGCTCAAAAAGTACCTCAAATGAACTCAACAAAACCATAAATACAAAAGACATTAATATTCGACATTTTTGTTATGCCTTAATCCTGCCACAAGTTTATTTTTAGAGTACCTTGTTGTGCAGTAGTACATTAGCAAATTATTTTCTTATAAATACTTACTACCTAGTCTACGACTCGAGTCCTCCTCTTGCAAACTGGGATACTTACCACTGTGCCATATGAGCGAGTTTGTTTATGCTATGATTACACTCGAAGTGTACATTCCATGCATTAGTACTTTTTTTGTTAGCTAAACATAATCTAATTTTATTTCTTGATTATCGCGATTTTCAGCGCTGAGCTTGGTAATCTCCCTTCGTAGTCACTCAAATACCTTGTGGGTATTTTTTCATTAGCTGTCCGGAAGTGAGATTCAATCTCGTGACTTTGTCGTAAGAGGTATGGATGTTATCGCCAAAGACTCTGTATAATCTTATCAGAACCTTAAGGTCTCTTATTAGTTCATCTAGAGCTCAATCTGAGCTACTAATTAATTAATTTTAGCTTGTTGAGCGACAGCTTCAGTTTTCGCATCTCTGTAGCCAACAGTTCATGATAGTAAAAAACTCTAATTTTTTTTTCTTCTGAAAAAACACAACTCTTGTATCTCGTCAAACTTTTAGCACAGCACCAGATCACTCTTTAAATGTTTGAACTTTGTGTAAAGATTTTTTGAAGTTCAAAGCAAATTCTCATCAACAACATATGAACTTGAAGATTGGGTTAAATAGCAACCAAGATACCCTCTTGAAATTTAAAGTTGCCATAGATGTTAATGGCACTTGAAAATTATATTCTGCCTGTACGTGAATTGTCTTCACTAAATGTGAATTTCTGAATTCTCATTTCAAGAGTCTCTTCCTTAACTAAATGTGAACTTCTGAGTTCTCATTCTTAGTAAAATTCGAACTATTGGTTGCATGGGTACTATACTAAATGTATGCCAATTTGATTGTAAAAACATTCTTTTAATTAATATACCTCTCAAGACAAGCTTTTTTTTGATTTTTTTTTTCAAAAGTATCTAGCCCGAAATCAAAAATATCCTCTATTGGAATCGATGCAAACATTTTGAAAATCTTTGAAGAGCCACCTGAAATATTAACGCTCAAAACCTGACCACAATTCGTAACGGACGCAATTTTTTTTTTTCAAATATAGATAGGTAAAGAAATAGAAAAGTATAGAAAAGAAAATCTTTCATTCATTTCGGTCATGGTGGTGACTACCACTGGTACAGCTTTCGGTGAAGGTAGCAATTATGATCAGCAATTGATGGAAAATTGGAGAAATTGCTCCATATTTCATGATAAGTTGATAACTGGTAGTGGTTTATCATCCTGATGAAATTCAATTTCAACGGGAGTTTAAAGACAATTTTAGTTGAACTAATTTTCATGTCGATAAATCTGTACGTAACATACGCATTAGCATTTATATGTTATGTAGATAAAGTGTCCTTGACTGGCATTGATTACGTTATGATCTCAACCATATTCTTATCCTATAGCTAATAAGTGTATATAATTATTTTTGTAACTTACGTTTAGTATCCTTCCAATATAATTTCGGGTGTGGGTGGTTGGTAGCAAGAGACCGTTGTAGGGTATAGTTCTAGGTCCAAGTTTAGGTAAAAGAAAGTAAGATTACTGTTCTTACCGATTCTATTAGCTACGTGATTCGTAGAGTAGCATGTATGTCGGGTTAACAATAAGTTTAAGTTACCTAGTTAAGAATAGTTTGTAATTTATTATTAAGCTATGTTTATGTGAATTTAGCTTACCAAATTCAGTGTTTAGGTGTTTAAATCCAGAAAGATTTTAAAAATTAAGGTTCACCTACAATAAAGCTCACTGAAAAAGCTTTCTTTATTTACCTTTCTGCCCGAAGTTGAATTATATTACGCTTACCTATTTTCTGTTATTATTTTCTTTCTGTTTTGTACCTTTTTCTTTTTTCTGTCGACTGACTGTACGGCTGGTCGACATTGGTAGGTACTCAAATGTAGGTGCGCTCAAGCCAGTGAGCCAGTGACTTACTCTCCGTCGCACCGGACGTCTATTACAGCCAGCTTCGTTGCCGGACGCTCGTAGACACCGCTCACTGTCTCCACGGTTGCAGACCGAACCTGTCCGTCCTAACTGGTCTTGGTGCTGTTAACTTTAACCTTTGGCCAGCAGTTGCGAGGCATGGAGGGGTTGGCGATGACGACGATATCGCTCACGGCGATCGGCTTTACACGGTGGAACCACTTTGTACGACGAGTGATCTCTGGTAGGTAGTCCGATATCCAGCGTTTCCAGTATTGCTTGGCAAGAATCTGCGACGTGCACCAATTCTGCCTGAGAATTGCACCACTGTCGTCGAGATTAGTCAGTGGTTTAGAACCACTGGACAAACCAAGCAAAAAGTGATTCAGTGTCAACGCTGGAGCCGAATCCTCGTCTATCAGCACATGGGTTCATATGTGGCGACAACAGCGCGTTGAACACCCATTCGATTCCAGATTGTACAAGCTCGAATTTGTGCATAGCGAATGCACGAGTTCAATGTGAGTTGCTCGTACGGTTAGAGCAGGTCGTCTAACATTCCCCATCGCTTCTCAACTCTCCTTCCAACGACGACTTCGATCGGCCCAAAATAGTCCACTCCCACATGCGTAAATGCCTTTGCGTAACCGGCGAGGCGGGCTGGCAGAAGATCAGCCATGTATGGTGGGCTGGGTTCTGTGTGTTGGTTCTTGCACCGCTGACAAGATTTCCTCATTCGATCGTAACAGGCACGTAAATGAGGGATACGAAAATTCTGTCGTATTTTGTTGATAACGGTTTCATGGTTTTGGTGGTGGTATTTGTGGTGGTAGTATGATCAGGGTGGTGGTGTGGTGGTTTTGATGGAGAATTATCGGCTGATTCGCGGCTGATTGGTGGCGTAATGAAAGCAGCAATTCATCCAACCTTGCCGTTAGCTGGTACAGGGAGCTAGCTTTTGGGACAGTACTTGTGGAAGATTGTGGAAGCAATTGAGTTCCTGAAGCGCAGCGACTTCGTCTGGAGTACATTTTTCGTTGCGCCAGATGTATCAGTGAATATTTTGCAATCAACAGGTCGTTTGCTGTCAGTGGTCTCGTGGCAGATCCATCTTCTGGCGTGCTTCAGGCGACAGTTCTTTGCAAAACGATGACCGAGTGCGGCAAATTTGATGAGCCTCTTCCAGCTTGAAAAATTGCTGGAGATGCGTGAGATGCGAACCTGTTCAATTCGGGGTAAAACAGGCACTCAAAATTGACATTTTTCGTAGGCATCGTCGTCGATTTCTTCATTCCACTGAACTCAAGATCGCCAAGAATCCTCAGAAACGATAAAGTGGGGAGATCAAACCTAGCGGATCAAAAATGGTCATTAACACAATGGCAATGGCGGTTTTGCAATCATATCTTGAAAGTTCGCATGATTCTGAAAGCAATTTTGCCATCATGATCCACAAAGCTTTTTATGGAATAAACAAAGCCATACAAGGTGTGCAAGCGATTGCGTCGCTGTGTGCTTAGTGCCTCGACAGTCTGCAGCAGCCGTTGGGTTTGCAATTTCAGCCGTCAACAACTTCTCAATATGGGTGAGACAATGACGCATAGAATGACACTACGCCATTTGCAACTGTTGCTATTCCGCTATCGAGTGTTCTATTTTTGTTTTCACTCGTCATCATACTCCCACCTCCTTCTTATCAAGTCACCATGCGTTTTATGAAATAAACGAAGCCATGTAAGTGTGTGCGACCGACATTTGCTTCATTGTTGTAACGTTGAGTGCCTCGACAACCGAAGCAACTCTAGGGCTTTTATCCCCCTCACCTCAACTTGTGATGGTGGCTGGATAGTTACAATGAAGAATCGTCACGCTGAATCTGAGTTGTGCAGATTTAGATCTTTTTTTTGTGAGTCATTGAATTAACTACTACTCGAAAATTCGACAATTTCGAGCCCCCTCCCCCATCGTAGACTTTCGTAGAACTTTTTCCAAATCCCCCCCCCCCCCTCCAAAGTCTACGTAGACTTTATCAAATTCATTTTTTTTTAATTTATGGAAAATGTTCTACAATATGTGGCTATGGCGGTTTGAGGACGGTTTATAAAATGAAAACTCAAACAATCAGGTTATTCAGTTATTAATTTTAATTTTGTTCCATAAAAATTTGACATAAATAAAAAATAACAACAATCAATTATACAAATGCTAAAGATGCCCACACCATGGCTACTTGAACCAATAATTAAAGTTCATCAGCGGAAGTTCCCTAGTAGCTTCGTTCTGTCATTAAGTTGAGAAAACATAAATGTGCTTTTGTTAGTCATAATCAAGTTGCTGCAACTAATTATGATCGTGGTGTGCTACTAGGGTTCTGAGTGGAATTGTTTCTTGGATGTCAAGTCAATGATTTCGACTAAACGTTGATTCTAACCATGGAACTTGTGGCTCCGTTCTCGTAGACCTCACAAGGAATTTCTTCCTGGCGTTGCCTACAAAATCGCGAGGCCTTATTTTCTTCTACAAAATATCTGCCTTGTGGATGATTTTCACTTTTGTCGCAAAATGCAGTCACAATAAAAGTGCATGCGGCTATTTTGGATTACATGCAGATATCAAGCTCGGATTTATCTTCTTCTAGTTTTCCAAAGCAAGTTGACATCTTCAGACCTCTTATTGTATTTTCTACTTTGTCTCACATGCGCTCAAACCCTCTACTAAATGTTTGTCAAATGGGAGCACATTAACTATCAAATATCATCTTATTCACTGATAAATAAAAATACTCAACGGCCTAGTAAGTGGCAAATAAGTCAAAGTAACTGCAATGTAACTCAATTAAGGCACGATCAGTTTTGCAACCAATTATGACAGAGGTGTGTTGCTTGGGTGGTTAACATCATAAACTTACTAATGAGTTGGTACCATGCATTCGATCTATCGATGTTGTGAAAAACTAATGAAAACACAACCAACACGCTAAAATTACTGTCTCTTAGTGTATCCCATTTTCCTCTCGAAAAGATAATTAGAGACAGTAATTTTGCGTGCATATATCAAACTCCGTTCACATTGCACCCTACATTACGGAGCTTGATATAAAATGCCGCGCAAATTCTTTTGGTGAAAACTAAAGCCTGTCAAGGTTTAGTTTGGTAACTTTATTTCTGTGTAGATTTTGAATTGTTTCATACGGATCGCTAGAATGTTTCACTCATGTGTCAGCTGAAACTCTCCACTTTATTTAGTGGTACAACATGTTTACATTCTTGTATAAATTGTATACATATTCTTGTATAAATGTTTACATTCTTGTATAAATATTCTTGTCTTCAATAATCATGTGAACACGCATGTTTTACGGAACTAAAATTCCAAAGTACCGTGTTATGTGTTTGCAAATCATTTGGTAGCTTGACTGTGGATCGGAAGCTTGCCTCGATCAATGGACAAGAAAGGTGATAGTTATTATTGGGAAAAATCCCAATCTTTCTGAGCGACATGTGGCAGAGAGTCAAAATCATACGTACGAAAAGTGAAGCAGGGGCAAGGACTGAAGCCATAAAAAGTAAAGAGTGCCTGGGTTGATAACATGCAAAATTTCAATGCAAAAAGTCGTGCTAAGGTGCTTGACACCATTTTTTACAAACATTTTGTGTATCAAAATGGACAACTAAAACATACGTACTCGAAGACTTTAAAATAGCTTCAATGTCTGAAGTTTTATTCCAGGTGCAAAGACGCTGTTGCCAAGTATTTTCGGACAAAGAATGTGTCAAATTCTCAGGAGATGTATTTGATTTGGCAGGCCATAAATAGTTGTGGTTGAAAATCTAAAAGTATCGTCTCTATTGAAACTATCAATAGGGATGTGTACGAGAAAAAATGTCTGCAAAAGCGGTTTCTATTGTTCATCAGAAACGACGACTCTCCAGTCTTGTTTTGTCACTATGCGACATCCGTCCTGGAATAGAATAAAGAACAAGAGGACAAATACGTGCCAAAATCAGCCAATCACCAAACTGTCCAGAACTTCATCCAATAGAAAGTACTGGGCTCTGAATCATGAAACTCTTTGAAAACTAAGACGAAAGAAAATGGAAGCAATGATTTCAAAGAAGATGGAGAATCGTCACGGTGGGCGTTTCCGAGGTTACCTGATCGCGGTGTACCACAGGAAGTTCGAGAATTTAACAGAAAGAAGGATTAACATCTTAATCAACTTTTTCTAATGTAGATATGAATCTATTGCTATAAAATAAACAATCGGTATTTTTGAATAATAGTAAATTGGTTTGCTACTATGTTATGGTGACCGAAATTGCGTACACATGCCTTTAGATGTATAGATGCTTATATGAAGATAGTCTATATCACGTAATTTAGGTTGTAGTGTGAACGGGATGTTATGCTCAATGATTTAATTAGCCATATTATACTGATTTGATGTATTCCTTCAATTTTTACAAAGTTCAGGGCTCGAAACTGCGTTCAGTGCATCTCTAAGCAAACTTCTTGAAACTGGAACATGTCAGCATTTAAGCTCAATCGAGGACTAAGATAACCAAGACTCATAGATTTTTTTTTTTTTTAATTAAAACGCTGCAGTAAAATCCAAAATTTGTACGTTTATTCGTATCATTAATATGTTGAAAATAAACATAATATGATTTTAATTTCAACCATCGATGTTAACTTCATGTAGCACCACTAAGACCTTTTTGGTTCTGAGTGACTTGATTATGACTTAACAAGTCATATTTATAATATCTCCAGCAAATGGCAACAAGTGTGCTACTAGGGTTGGTTTTAAACATAGAATACGTTAGAAAGAAACCAATTTTATGTTTGCAGCTAAAATTAACTTATGTTATGTTTGAATTACCTGGAATATGTTTGTTATTACGGTATTTTCTTTGCGTGGAGGATGAATATCCGATTTGTGAAGAAAAAGAGGTCTACGTAGACCTTTGGTATATCCCCCTGCCCCATCAATGAGACAAACGTAGACTTTTTCGAAACCCCTCTCCCCCCCTTAATTGTCTACGTGGTTTATGAACAGCCCCTTACGAGAAATGAAACCAAATCATGCGAAATCGCATTACAATCTTGCTTTTTTATTTTGGGTGTAGGTATGACGCTGTCCTCCTAGCAGAGCCGGATCATAACGGCTCCATCGAACTTTGTACGTGAAGACATCATCAATCGTGGTCCACCACCTGCCTAACACCTTCTCGGTGGACACATCGGAAGATAGGTGGAAGCAGTTTCCATCGGTATCGACACCCTGCAGTGCTGCTAGTACTTCTCTTGAGTTAATAACACGAAAAAAAAAGTTCTTCGATGAATCGTTCTTGAGTTATGATTTTGTGAAGTAAGTGATGTTCGGGAAACTCGGAAAACTTCAATTGGCGTTTTCCAGGAAAACTGTCAACCCGGAATTTTTATATATTATTTTTTGTTAATATATCCACGAACCCTACGCGTGGAGCAATTTTCGTAATAATCTGAGAGCCTTCGGTGCAAACCAATAATTAAATATGCAAACTGTTCAGGGTTCTGGTGCTATTAATATGCCAAAAAATATTCGAAAGCTTAGCTTAGTTAAAATTAAAATTAAGAAGATGCAAACCTCAGTTTGATTAGCCACTTTTTTGGATGCATAAAAGAAAACATAATTCTACGTGAATTTTTAATAGAGTGCAGAGTTCAAATAATCAAGTAAAAAACAGTTTTCAAAACTTGAATTTTCGAACATGTTTTTAAAATTTTCAAGTTTATCGAAAACATACATCAACAATTTTGCACAAGCAAACGAATTGTTTCCTAAGCAATGGATGTTAAAACATAATGAACGCCTCAAGCGTTCTCCTGCCAATGCTTCTTGCGCTATGATACACGCGAAACTCATTCAATTGAATGAATTGTTTTCAGAAATGCTTCCTTGTGCATCATTCTCCGGGCAACATTTATCTTCCTTCACAATCAACTTACCCCCACATCATTTGTTTGCCTTCAAAGAAGCATCGTCGGATGAATACCGTGATTTATCCACCTATGGTGTGATCTCGCGCTGCTCATATATTGATTTCATGTTTCGTGTTTCTGGTTCTGTTATTATGAGCAGAAATAAGAAGCAGCTATTTACTTTACTTATGTCTCCTGTTCATCCCTAGGGTTGCATAGGGCCAACGTGGAAGACTTCAATCTTGGGCGGCTGCTCGTTTTAGCCTTGATCTGGGTCCAAGTCAGATTTCGGTCAACTTCCTTTATTTCCTTATTGAGACTCCGACGCCACGAGCCCCTGGGTCTGCCTCTGCTGCCATATTCTGCTGGGTTCCAATCCAGCGCTTGTTTGCAGATTTCATTTCCGCTCCTTTGTGGTGTGTGGCTGACCCACCTTCGTTCTCAAATTACCGGTATACAGGGTGCGGCAGAAAATAATGCGCACATTTGTTCTATTTCTTTCAAATCCCATTTTCAACTAATTCAAGCAATAATATCAACATTTTCGAGTGCAATTATCTTTATAAGGTCCAGTGATCTTTATAAATTCATTCCATGCGTTCTCCATTTTTAATAATAACATCCTCGAGCCGACGCCGGAAGCCAGAGCATGCCTTTCGGACGTAGTCCTCCGACATTGACTGCCATGTGCGTGTTATGGTTGACTTAAGGGTTTTCACAATAGGGTGTGATGCTTTGCAGGTTCATGCTTCAACATACATATGCCCAAATCGAATAATCCAACGGATTAAGATCTGGACTGCTAGGGGGCCACAAATGCTTCGGCCAAAACTTCATGTTATCGTTCAACTATTGTTGGATTCAATTTGACGTGTGACACGAGCACTCCATCCTGCTGTACGACAACGTCTCGGTCCTCGGAGACTTGATCCTTTAAAATACCGATATACACTTCGGTATTGATTTTAACTCCAGCATCAATGAAAACAGGCGGCATTTTCAAACCGTTGGACGCCACCAAGCCAAACATCATGACACCAGCTGGATGTTTGGTTTGAAATTTGAATTTCACTTTTTCCGGAACATTCTACATCTTCTGTGGTGAAATGAACCAGTCCGTGCGGCTGTTGGCCACAGCATCGATGCTGAAAAGTTTTTCGTCGGAGAACAGGATTATCAATTTTTCCTTCTTCAACAAGGAAAGCAATCTCTTGAAACGAGTCACTCGTAGTTCCTTGACCCGGTCCGTAATCAAGTGGCGTTTCACTCTGGCACTGGAAGATGCATGCAGGTCATCTTTGATGATTCTCCGCATGGATCTCTCCGAAATATTGGCTTCCTTTGCAAGTTTTCTTATTGAACGCACCGAGTTGGGAGCAATTTTTGCACGGACCGTTTTGATCACGTTCGGCGTGCGTGCAAAGCGCGGACGTCTGATTTCCGGCTTCTACTGCTTAGGACTATCCTGCAGGGACTTTTATGCGGTAAACTGTAGCCAAATGGCACCCTACCCCCTTGGCAATCTCTTTTGGCTTCTTCTGGGCGAGCAACATTCCGGTGATCACTTCTTTCGCGAACATTTTGACGAATTGACAATAAAACAAATAGAATGTTTGGAATGAAAGTAAACATAAACAAATACACTTTCGACCGAAATTAGTCACTAGCTATACGAATTAACCTAATACTCAAGTTTGAACATTTTCCCATTAATGTCTGCCGCACATTGTAGTCGGTGATATCGGTTTCTGTTGGCATTACGATGGAGCTCAGCATTTGAGATCCAAGTGTGAGGACACCAGACACGAACTACATACCGCAGGCATCGGTTGATAAAGACCTGCACCTTTTGAGTTATCCCACGTCTCGTAGGCGTAATAACAGCATAGATTCACGTTTGAGTTGGAAATGCGGATTTTGTGTTTTGACTAATCTGGTTTGATCTCCTTATATTTCTTAAACTCCCAAAACAGCCCAAGTCTTTTTGATTCGTGTACCTATGTTGCTTTTGGTTCCACCAGTTTAACGATAGCCAAGATATTGGCAGCTATCAAGTTTCTCCACTATTTGCCCCGGTACCATAAAATTGGTAGGATTGTCCATGTTGACATCCAACGATTTAGTCTTGTTGACGTTGATGGTGAGACCCGCCGCAAATGAGCAAAATATTATTTACGATTAATAGTATTGTTCACCACGATAGGATGTCAATAGGAGTTATTGTTTCCACAATAGAATCTTATGTAAATTGAGCCATCCACAATAGAAAAGGAGGGTTTTTGTGTATCTTAACTACACTCAGCCAAATTATCCAACTTATGAACGATGCTTTGGAATTTCATAAGGCTAACTTATAAATGGATTTTGTTTCACACGACGTTGTTCTTATACGCATTTAAGCTTTCCTGATTAAAATTGTTGATATATACCAGTGGGCAAGTTACTATGGGATATGGGTCCATCCTTAAGTCCAAGGTTCGAATCCAGGTTGCTCCATATTTTTATTGTTTCAACATCATTATATTTCATAAGGCAAATTTATGAAACTAATACTGAATTCTTATAGCAAATAATCATAATGCAATCTTATAAATATCGAAAGTTTATTTCGCTGAGTGTATAGAAAAAAAAAATTCCGAACAAATTTGAATCAATTACTATTAATTGTATTGTTTCACAATTATTGAAAATCCTAGCATAAAGAGTGAATTGTAGATCTATTGTAATAACAATATGCATTTTTCATTTATCTCATGAACGAACGACAAGATTCATGGTCGGAAATAGGTTTTTATGGTATTCTATATTATTGTATTGTAACTGTATGGTTATTTTTATCCGGACGTTGAGTTTGCTCAGCATATCAGAGCAGCTATTGCAAGCTTAACTTCTATCATCCAACGTTTCGATGATATGTTTCATCATCTGTCACTCTATAAAATTTAAACTGTTGCCTGATCGAGTCATTAAGAAAGAGCTAATTTTTATATAACAGTCTAAATTTGCCTATAAGTAAACTAGGGTGGTTGCAACGGACAAATAAAGAAATCCCGCAGAGCAAAAAAAATTCTCAATATCAATTTTATTTGATTCAATGATTCTCAGGCAGTAAAATAAAGAAAATAATGCATAACACTTTTAAACAGGGAAAAAAAATTGAGCAATATATCGATAAAAAATTAATAACTAACCAAACAGTTCCATAAAAGTATCATCAAAATCAATTAAAAAGATATTTTTTCAAGGTTCAAAAAACTAAACTTCAAGTATATACATACTTTTTTAATAAGCCAATGTTAGATTTTTACTTTCCATTGAAAGCAATATAATAAAAAAAATCAAAATCAAAATTAAAACTTATACAGAAAAAAAATCTGAATTTTCATTGTGATGTAAAAATCAGAGCAAGTAAAATTATCTCTCCTTCCACACGAAGTAGCCACTTGCATGAAACAGTTGTAACGAAGACGAACTTTTGTATACAATATTTTAGGAAATAAATGGAATGTCCCAAAACTTTACACGATTTATAATGTAAGCTTGTACGTTTTGTGACGCTCCATTTATGTGCATGATAAAGAACAGAAATTCGCGCTACTTTTTCGAGCTGTGTACAGTTCAAAAACAGACAATATCTTTATTTTCACCTTAAATCTAAATATGTCATAAAAAACTCAATCTTTGGTTTGAATTGGGCGGAATAATAAATGACTGGAATATGACTATGTAATACTCTGGTAATCATATTGGTTAGGTGATTTACCATCCCAGGAGGCTGATAATCAAATGAATTCTTATGTTGTCAATAAAATATTTTTAAAATTACACTTTATTGTACGAATAATATTCTGACTTCCTGTTAGCTAAAAACGAAAGGGTGAGTTATGTCAGTGACATAACTGTAAAGTTAACGTAGACCGGAGAAAAGTTTGTTCAACTCCTCCTCGTTATGGATGGCCAGCTGCAGGTGACGAGGGATGATTCTTGTCTTCTTGTTTCTAAGGGTGGCGTTTTCTACCAATGCGCTCCGCAAACACGTCTGTCGCTTACGAATGCACAGCGAGAACTGATGGTTGGTCGGACGTTCCCATATGTTTTATAAACGCTGGCATGGTTACTCTGTAGTATGAACCAATCAGAGCGTGGCGCATATATGCGTTCAGACATTCCTCTTTAAAGTACTTTTTAACTAGTTACAAACTAGTTTAAACAAATATATTCAATTAAGTAAGCAACAGAGATTCAGCATTGATGTTCTACCTTTCGAATGAAATACTTATCGTAAAATCTCTGTGGGCCAGAGAGGAGATATTATCGTTCAAAATCTCCAAACCTGCATAACGCTTTCGATTTTAGAAATTTTAGAACGGCGTCCCTGTACAGGAATAGAAAAAAGAGACATAAGTCATACGTGAAAACAGAATGTTTGTAACCCGAAAGACTTTCTCACTGGAATCTTATATCTATAATATTTAAAATTCTTTAAAAAATTTCATCCTAACCAAGTATTACTTAAAACGAGAATGATTTAAACACTCTCATACCCAACCACAAATGTGCACAGATAAAAGGGAAATTAAGTGAATCAATGCTCCACCATTTTAAAATCAAGAATGTTCCAATTTTAACCATCTATCGTATCCTGGCATCTTCATTAACAGCTCGTCGGAGTGGTAGTGGAAGTCCGGCTAAAAAAATGAACAAGAAAGTACTTAGATTGCTCCAAAGTACTTTTAACAACAAGGAGTCGATTAGTCAATCTGATGCAGCAAAAAAGTTCAAGACTACCCAACCTTACATCTGCAAGACGTTGAAGAAGATAGGAATAGTTTTCCACAAGATATCAAGAGCACCAAAATACACAGAGCAACAGATATCATCTGTAAAATCCCAATGCCGCTAGATGACCCGAAATGATTAGTTTTGGACGATGAAAGCTACTTCCCTGATGATGATGATGATGATGAGATACTACCATCCATTGTAGGAAGGAAACTTTCCATAGCAGTGGACTAATCTGAAAAGCGATTTGATCAGCATTTTATTGTTGTTTGTGATCATCAAGCTCCTGTATGTAGGGCCAACAACGTTTGGGTGCCCTGATGGTCCCTCCCTTTACCCGTTATATATAATGTAAAAGGTATTTAGTATATATTGTTGTGGTCATTTGATTGCTTACCTTGTGTTGCAAAATTTGGCTGAAAGTAAGATTGGTTGGGGTTATATACCATTCTTAGCTTATTGCTCTGTGTTGTCTTGGTGTTTCTACTTTTGAAGAGCTGACTTTAGGCAATGGTCTTTGCTTGCCTATGGCCTTGGCACGTTTTTATATGGTATTGCTAGTGGTCATAGGTTAGGTAAGAGAACAGGAGAAAAGCATTTGTAATTGGTAACATGCTATGCGCCTGTGCGATCTTCGTGATGATATTCTCACAACGGCCGTTCAGAATAGTTTGACGGTATGATTATCGAGATGATTACTGTAAACAAACAACTATCTTAAAATTCAAAAGATAGTTAATAAAATTGATAAAAACATCATTACGACCTAAGCATTAGCACTATCATCTATAGGACTTCAACATGGTCTGTTGATGCCTAACTTCAAATAAACAAATTAGAAACCCCTAAAAATGAGTAGAAAAAATCATTACAATTGACTTTTTACTTTTAATGCAAAAATAAATACCTTGTAAACCTGTCTTCGGCTCCATAATGAAGACCAGAATAAGAGCCATTCCCTTTAAATCTGAAATTTTTGGGTTGAAATAATTTTTTTTATTCATATCCGGAGATCCTTATAAAGGCCCCATTAAACCATTTTGAATTCTAAAATCGAGCTATGTAATTAAGTAGTAGTAGTAAAATTGATCTTTATTTTCATTGTTTTTTCTTATATACTAATTTAACATTTTAAGTGTTTCAGCCCATTGGGCTCTTCAGCTTTGTTTAATCTTTTATGTGTTTTATGTGTTACGTGTGTGTTGTGTTCTAATTATTTTTGTTTTCCAGTTCAGCCCTTGGGGCATTGTTTGTTAAAATTTGATAACCTACCTAATCTACAACTAAAACTACAATTTGAAAATCCTAGGGTGGGGAACCAGATTCTGAATGATCTGGTGATCCGATGTCAGGCAGCGTGCCCTGTACCGATTGATAGACTCACTAAAGCGATCGTCGAGCATTTTTATCTCGGCCAGACGGTGGACCTCAGATGTTCTTGTCCTCGGAGGGGTGTTCATTATCATCCTGAGGAACTTGTTTTGTACTCTCTGAAGTTTCAGGTGATGTGTTTTTGCACAACTCTCCCAGATTGGCATTGCATACTCGATGACCGGAAGTATAATTTGCTTGTAGACAGCAAGCTTATTTTTAAGGGATAATGTAGACCTTCTGTTGATCAATGGGTACAGTAGTTTCAACAGAGTATTACATTTTGTGACAGTTTTGTCAACCTGATCCCTGAAAATAAGCTTGCTGTCTAGAATGACACCAAGATAGACAGCTGATTTGGTCCATTCCACCGTTGTGTTGTTCAGGCTTATTTTACAATTCTCAGGCAGGACAAGTCTGGGAGAATTAGAATGTGGAAACAGGATGACCTGGGTTTTCGCTGCGTTGATACAAATCTTCCATTCAGTGAAGTATTCTGACAGAACATTCAGGCTTCGCTGCAGTTTCGCGGCAAGCGCTCTTATTACCCTACCATTGTGGACGACTGCGGTATCATCGGCGAACAACGAAAGAGATCCATTTTCAGGGAGCGGGGTATATCCGAGGTGAATAGATTGAACAGAAGTGGACCTAATATACTTCCCTGCGGAACACCGGCGGAGATCTCCTGACTGCCGGAAACTGCACCATGCAACGAAACTCGGAATGTCCTGTCAGAGAGATAATTTTTAATAATCTTCACCAGGAAGATTGGAAGATTGTATCGCTTGAGCTTGTACACCAAGCCATCATGCGCACACATTATCGAAGGCCTTCTCGATATCGAGAAGGGCCATAGCGGATGTTTTCGAAACAGACTTGTTCCGCCTGAGGATGTTCATGACTCGATTAAGTTGATGGACTGTAGAGCGACCATGCCGGAAACCGAACTGCTCATCCAACAGGATATTGAGCTCGTTAGCAGATGTTAGAAGCCGACGGTAGATCGCTTTCTCAAACAGTTTAGATAGACCTGAGAGAAGGCTGATTGGTCTGTAGCTTCTGGAACATGAAGGATCTTTCCCAGGTTTCCGAATGGGATGACTTTGGCTGACTTCCAGCACGATGGGAAGTAGCCAAGACGGAGGCATTGGTTAAACACCACTGCCAGATGGTTGTAGAACTGGGGCTCAATTGCTTGAGCTCCAAGTTCATGATGTTGTCGAAACCTGGGGCCTTCATGTTCTTTGAGGTCTTGATATAAGTCAACAATTCGTCAGCTGAGATCTCCAAATCTTCGGAGAAGTCGTTGGGACTTTGGTCGATGTTAGTTATAAGCGCGCTAACGGCGGCTTCGTGTGGACTGACGATGTTTTGACCGAGATTGTGGGAGCTGACAAAGTGTTGACTTATCTCATCAGCCTTCTCTGCAGGTGTTATCAACCGATCCCTTGAGTCATTGACGTCTAGTGGGATCAACGGTGGAATGGGCCTTGGCTTAGTTTTTAAAATTTTTGTCATCTTCCAGAACGGCTTAGCACAATCTGGGAGAGAGCGAATCTTGTCCGCGAAATCGTTATTTCTAAGGTCCACCATTCTGGCCTTAATCATTTTGGTCACTCGATTACAGTGACGTTTGAGCGTTGGCAAACCAGTTCGCTGGTATTGCCTTCGAATGGCGTTTCGCAATTGTATTAAATCTTTAGTGGGTCTATCAATGGTCACAGAGTCACTCACCTGATCTATCACCGGTACATGTTGCTCCCGGGCATGGGAGATCGCTTGCTCGATGCTCTGCAGCTGTCGTTCGATGTCATCAACCGAATCAAGGTGCATGTCAAAATCGATGTTGTCGTCAACGTGTTGTCGGAACCTCTCCCAACTGGCGCGATGGTAGTTCCGTCTGGTGATTCGATGCCGGTTGACCGAGGAGCCAACTTCGGCCACCACCGGATAGTGGTCCGAGCTGAGCTCTGGTGTACGATCGGCTGGGCGATGTTGTTCCCCATGTTGGTGAGGAAGATGTCGATTGTCGAATGGACCCCGGATCTGCTCAACCGGGTGGGAGTATCCGGGCCCAGGACGGTGTAATGTCCCTCTTCTAGGTCTTCCTGCAGAATTATTCCGTTCCGATTCCGCCGGGTGTTCCCCCAGGCTTCGTGTTTCGCATTTAGGTCGCCGGCGATGATGAACTGCCCCTGCCTCCGGAGTTAGCTTACGGATGTCGTTTCGTAGGGCCGTTGTTGTTCCGTTGTTGGTACTGGCTTGCTTGGGACAATAGGCCGCGATGATGGTGATTGGGCCGACAGCAGTTTCGACCTCGACTCCGATGGCTTCGATGGACTGCAGCTGAAAGCTCGGAAGCAGATGGCAGTTGATGTTGTAGCGCAGGGCGATCGCGACTCCTCCTCCACTAGGGCCGCTACGATCAAGTCGCACAATCCGGTATCCTGGGATGACGATGCTGACTTCCGGTTTGAGGTGTGTCTCGGTGACGATGGCGATGTCGATGGCCTTCCTGTTAAGGAAGTCACCGAGCTCAAAAGTTTTGTTCCGGATGGAACAAGCATTCCAGTTGAGGATGCTGATGGTGCGTTTACGGTCCATGTTTGAACAGAAACTTCATCGTCACGGACGTGGCGGCTTTGAGCTGTTCCTCCTCGGAGCGGCAGGAACGTAGTTGGCGATAGAGCTCTTGCACGAACTCCACCATTTGCTCCGAGTCGTAGAGCTGTCCATCGACGGGTGGTTGCGTGGAGGTACTGCAACTCGGATTGCCCCAGCCTGGAGGAGGAGTCGTGTTGGGGGCGGCGGCGGCTGCCGCGAAGCGATGATGAACCGAAGCTGACGGGCGGTTTGCATGGCGGTGATTTAGTGGGATCGGTGGCAGGTTTGGCACCTGGTACCGAAGCGACGGGAAATTTTCCTCGTTCATCGGAGGTGGTGGACGGCGTTGAGCAGGCCGAGACTTGGTGGATGCCTTCTTTCGGATAGCCAAAAACTCCGCACGTTTGGGGCAGGTTCGGTTACTGCTCTCATGATTTGCACCGCAGTTGGCGCACTTCATTGGGGCACCTTCGTCCATCGGGGCACAATCCTTGGTGGCGTGTGCTCCGGCACGCTTGCCACATCGCGGTTTCATGTGGCAGTTTCGAGTGCCGTGGCCGAAAGCAAGGCAGTTGCCACACTGCGTCACGTCGTTTTGTCTTGGACGATACCGGTCCCACTCGACGATGACGTTGAATAGGACCCGTGTTTTCAAAAGTTCCGGCATCGTGACGGATCCCTTCTCAAGATGGACCAGATAAAGTTGGTCCCGGTAGTTTCCGTGTTGCTGGCGCCTGATGGGAAACACCTTCTGGGGCTTTAGTGCCGCCGCTTGCAGCTCGGTAATGATTGATTCCGGAGTGAGTTCCGGAAGACCACGCAGGATCACCTTCATAGGCTTGCTTCCGGGTACATCGTGCGTGTAAAATTCATGCTGCTTGGCGACTAGGTGAGCGCCGACAGCACGGTAGTCAGCCTCCGTCGAGCACATTACCTTAATACCATTACTGCACAGCTTGTACAGCGGATGGATTTGGATAGCTGCAAGCTCGGTCCTGAGAGCAGCAATGTCCTTGGATGTGGTGAAAAGCGGGGAACTTTCACCTTCTTTGGCACCTCCTGGATCGGAAGCACGGCAAATTGATTGCTCGCTAGTAGACGAGCGTTCGGATCCACTGGATCGGTGTCATCGTGGCGCAGCCGCTTGGAGCTGCCCGGTTGCGGTAATGATTCGGGAGCAGATGTCACCGTTGGTCGATTTTTCGACCCATTGCCACGGCAACAGGTCGAGCGAGAAATGTTTCCGAACTTTGCAACACTTTTTTCTGCTTTGCCACCAGCAAAAGATGAGCAAGCGCAGGCGATAGGTCGCGAACCGAACACGCAATCGCGAGAAAGCGGGCGAGGGGGAAAAACGGGAGAAAAAACTTTTACTGCGAGGGAGCGAAAAACACGACCGATCGTGTCGCTTGGTAAAACTGGAATGATGTAATTAAGTAGTTTTACGTCAATAGTTCGTATTGTATTACGTAATTTTTTCTTCAAATTTATACTTAATCCAATATTTTTCACTACAGATCTATTGCATTACACAAGGTTCGTGAACCAGTCATACGGAGCAAATAATCCAATAGTTCGTCAAAATTATTCAAACTCGCTAAAAAGTGAAATGCTCTCTAGCTAAATGATTTTGGTTTCTTTTTTCAGACATATAATGGACGTAAGGTTTTTTTTCATGCACATTTATTCAGCAACTGATTGACTCCACTCATGAATTTCTATCAACTGTACTAAAATTTGGATAATAAGTATTCATCAAATATTTCACATTCACCGATTGGTGAGTTCAATATTTTCCGTGCTTTTTTTTCTTATTGCTTAAGACAAAGCACCAGGAACTTTGAAGATTATAAAACAAACTCCTCAGGGTATTCAGAAAGTGTCTTACTCAAAGCTTGCTCTAAGTCGTTACGAAATTTTGTTTTCTACGCGGAATTCATACTCTTCTATGAATGAAAGGTAAAAAGACACAACGCAAGACAATGCAATGGTTCCGAGAAAACCAACCAGGAAGTTAACTTTTCCCGCATCACATACCATCCGGAAGGATTCACCTCGGTATGGTGGGGATTGGTAGGGAAAATATAGTCTCATCATCGTCGTCCTCGTACATAGTCGCTGCATTTCATTTCTGCGTTCGTTTTGAAACATTCAAGGAAATCCTGTTAGTTTTACCATCATTGCCAACACCAACGTTGCGTTTCGTTGTTCGCCGCGAGACAATGTGTGTGCGGTGTGTGTGTGTGCTTGTTGTTGCACACCGATTGGGGCAATTTTCCACAAAGTTGCAACGTTTATGATCATAGCAACCTCGGAAGGAAGTAACGTCACTCCACGGCACCGAGCACAAACATTTTCCATTCTTGTCTTCCGGACTACTCATCAGGCTACTCTACTGAGGGTGGGTTGTACGCAAATCTTCCTGCAATGGAAAGGGCCAGAAGCAGAGTACAAAGTAAGGAGCTGTTTTTGTTTCTTCTATCAAGATTGAATTGATAACTTCGAGGAACGTGCGCGTCTATTAGTTTTGCTAGTCAGCAAGAACCTCCATCGCGTCTGCAAAGCAGAGCTGACGGAAGGCAAAATGACGACCGGAGGATGGGAAGGATAGCTGTTCCAGTGATTACCTCGTTTAATATTTATAATTACTTTTCCATTGCGGGAAACCTCGGAGTGATTCTGATGAAAAAAAAACTTTAGAGTGATTCTGCTGACAAAAAAAACAAAGCCAGTTTCCTTAAAATGGCGTATGAGAAAATTGTCAGTTCAAGGAAATAAAATTCAAACAAAACTGAATGTTCGTTGACAAATGTGCAATTTCGGCCACCAAGAGACCAACCATTTTGGAGTTGTTGTACTCATCTAACTGCGGACAACACGTCTTACCTTCACCGCTGCCAGGATACGAAAAAGGTCGAGCTCTCGGGCAACTTGATCGGGTTGTGGGATGTAGGGTTGTATGAAACCTCAAGCGGGCGAGATGCGAACGGTAGGGATGGGTCATATAGACAAGGTGTATAAAGAGGGTTGTTAAGGAATGATTATATTCATCATCCGCACATCACCCCTCTCCAGAATAAAAAAAAATGGAAACTCGGGAATAAACTGTTTATTGTGATTTGAAATACATGATTAAATAAGCCCTAAAAACATGGTAATTGCTTCATCATCAACAAATCTTATGTAATTTTCTAAATATTGAGTTGTTCTCTTTGCCCGCATTGGACGGTCAGCTACGCCAGCCTGTGGATTTTCTACCTGTGATGGATGTGCTGCAGTGTCTTGGTTGGCTCTACAGCCTTCCGAACGTTCTGAACGGATAGCTTCTTCGGAGTGCCTCCAGGGATATGCCTTCTTTGTCTGTGACACATGTCATCTCAAGGTCTAACTGCTTTCGCCACTCAGAACTAGCATGCCATTTCGTTCTTCAGTATTTACGATAGTCGAATCGTGATTCGCCTTTTCCACGAGGCTGTCGTCCTACTACGATTGTGTCCCCTGGTTTAATACCGCATTTCCGGGCTTCCACCTTGCATCTTCTCGAGCTTTCGAGTCACTTTTCAATTTCCGAAAATTGTTGCTGATGTCCAGTCTTCATTTAGTACGGAAAACCTTACACGTGATGCTGGAGGATGAATGATTGTCTCTAAAGAAGTGCGGTATCCGGAAAATACTTCCATTCCGTCGTTTACAAAAAAAACCCGCCCTAATACAATTAGTATTTCAATCAATCGCAAAAAAACAATTTCGAAAATAAATTTTACTCAAAATTACAATCACTATGCATGGGAGAAAAAACGTTATAGCCAAGGGTGGATCGCTCAGCACACTTTTCGCCTGTGCTAATTTTTTTGAGTGTGTCATCAAGCGTTGCAATGTTCTGGGAGTTCCCGTCATGTGCCGAAGGTGCCGAAGTGTTGATAGCCCAAATTGTTATTATATTTTCTGCTAATCCTGGCAACCAGGCAATGCATATTGGCAAGGTTGCTGGTTTCATATTTCTATAAGCTCAACTGTCAAAAGTGTGCCTCAGTGTGCCACACATGTGGTATGAATTGAAAATCGAAGTGCCGCTGTAAGGAAACATATTCGTCTAGTGTGCGGACATCGGCTGGCACACTGTTCTAAGCGACTTACCCTGGTTATAGCTCACGAAAACGCAATTGTCGACGGGCAGCTTGCAGTGCTTGATTGCGCATACGGGATATGACTTCACCCATTCCTCCCGCATCTCTCGACACCGGGCCACCACACACGCTCTCTTAAAATACTTTCAAATTTCGCGGTCGACGGATGACCTTCATGAGCAATTTTCGAGGTTTTTTTGCGTAGACTCTCAGGTATTGTTGCACCTGTCATGATGAGAAGTCTTCCCGAATGGACAAGTCGTGCACCCAGAAGTTGAAATTGTTTCAGGTGTCTTGGCCAAACGTTAGCTGAGGTTGCCGACAAACGGAGAAGAGCAAATGAAAGTACATTGAAGGAGGGTGATGTTGTGGTAGCCAAGCGGACTATGAAGGAGCATAAGTTGTCCAGTAATTTTGGATCTGAGTTATTTGAAGTTATGAGCTGGACTGGATCAGAATCGAAGATACGCTCAAAATCAACCGAAAAACATACTACCGTAACGTTTCTCATCTGAAGCCGATTGTTTTAGAAACAAGGGAAGATACTGACGCCGATCCAACAGAGACAATAGATGAAACTGATGAACACATAGCGGATGTAACACCAGTGCCAAATAAAGATCAATTAAGTAATCAGTACCTCTATGAGCTGCTCATTCTTCGTTGTGGCGTTCGCGATCTCTTTCGTTGGTTAACAAACCAATCTTATTTACTTTACCTAGGAAAGCGATTTTCCCACGGACTAACTCCGCTCGTTGAATGGCCCTGGGCTACCGCTAGTGCGTCGCTCTGCTCTTGTGTCATATTAGTAAATGCTTCATGTTCAGCTGTCACGACCACCATTGAACGTAAATAGGCTTCGATGTTCTTCACAAATTTGTTGTAGCAGTTGGGAACCTCCAAGCGCGGCCGAAGTCTATTGGCTCGGGTTATGCCTTGTTACTTTTCGCCTAGAATTTGTGCGCGCTTCGCTGCGTCATCGATGTTTGAAAGGGATACACCGATCCCGAATCGATCGATGAACCGAGCCAATTGTTCCCACATCCTGTTGGCCGTTGTTAGAGGATGGCTGTAGTATTCTTCGAATACTTGTTGATTTCGTCGATGCACCTACGTTCACGTTGGTAGTGTTCCAGCTATGGTCATCTTCATGTGGATCCACGTTGGCTCCGATGGATGTATGACCTTAGCCTAGAGCTCTCACTAGCTTGTTTAGCTGCTCCAAACGGTGGTAGAAAATCTGATTTTTAGTTAGCATTTGGGTGTTCTGTGCCAGAATCCATATCGGACCCATCGTCAGGCTTAATTCATCATAGTTCTTTCCGACAATCGTGGTTGTCGTCTTTTCAACATCGCTGAATCCTTCTTTGCAACCAAAACTATCGCCGTCGCTCTCGCTGGTATTGTTTTGCTATGCTTGCGAATCATCGCTACTACATCGGGTCACTCAACCTGCGAGGAGCACGCACATATCTTCCTACAGCCATTTTGTTTTCCAACTTTAATATTCAATTACGTTTCCAAACCCTACAAAAGCCAAGTTAATGAGCAAACTCAAAGAAACAGCTTATTTGCTTGAACGCAAAATCGTGCAAGTATTCAAAATGCTTGCCTTTTCCGCGCGGTCGTCTCGATCCGCTCCGTGTTCAAATGTCGAAATTACGCGGTCATCCCGATCCGCTGTTATGCCCAATCAACACACTTGTCCAACGCGGTCGTCCCGATCCGCCACCTGAACAGAATCGCGGTCGTCTCGATCCGCTACCAAATCATCATTCTGTCTCTATTTCTTTATTTTTTTCTCGTTCAAAAGTATCAGTACTTCAACTGAACCGCGAAATTGTTATCGAGAAAAGCAAGAAAGCAAATTAGAAGCAAATCAAACTTTGTTTCCATGGGGTATGTAACTTTTGATTTTGTTTTGCCGTTACTATGGAAACTCTTCTGCTTGAAACTTTTTGCTTGCTTTCTGTCTCCTGATTCTGCATTATGCCGTTGTTTTGGTTTACATTACATACTACTTATCTAAACAAAACTGCAATCCCAGTATGGCCAATCTAACAAATTCATTCAATTTTTTATATTTGTATTTCTAACCAAAACTAATCTTACCTTTTTTTTGCATTTCAGATCAGTTGCTTCAATATCGTAAAACTCGAACGCGCACTTGAGTTTTATTCGTTTCAGACGACAACCTACAAGAAAAAGGTAACGAAACATTCTGGAACCATTCTAATATTCTAACGATAAGTATCCTTACCAACCTTTTCCGCGAAAACGGAATTTCTCTTGCACAAATAAACTCAATCTTGCCCAACATCCACTCTCAGTTAAGCGTTGTTCTATAAAAAGCTTACCGTAAACATGGTGGATATTTAAAATACATTTAAGCAAGTGCTTTTCCTAAATAAGACAAACTGCAAATTGAGCTCAGCCCACAAAATCAGTGTTTATGCTGGCGGCTGCGAAACGAATCATAAAATGCCAGAAAATGATCTCTGCCCACTCATCTGCCATTTCTGTGGCAATGAAATGCTGTTTTTCAATTTTCTACAGAGGCTGCCAAAGGATATATCGGATACCATGCTTTCTTGGAATGCGAAAATCAAACCAACATGATTGTGAAACGCAAAATCACAAAATAACAGAGGATTTTGCACAGGTTGAAACATTGACGGCCGGATCCAGCAGCGTTTTAATTGGAAATGGTGAAGGTTAGGAGGCAGTTGATTTCCTGGGAATCAGATTTTATATCGAAATGATTGGATATCGGAAATAATGTGGAAGTCGGAATTTGATTCGTTGGTTTCTGGGAAATTTAGGTAGAAAAGCTTCCCGACTAATTCCGAAGAAGTAAGTGTGTTGTTGGTGAATTTTCTGAAGGGTAATTTCTTCTCAATCTCAAAAAGTTTGATTACGTTGTTTACTCAGGTACAATGTTCCGGAAGGGTTTATTCCAAGATAATCAACTATCAAAAAATGTGTAGAGATGAAATTTAATCAACAAAATGTTGTCAGAGATGAATTCAGTAGTTGAAAGCACAAATAAATAGCGGGGTAGTTTTGCATTCAAAGACGTCATTTAACAACCAGGGCAGGGACCAGCTTAATCAGGGTTGACTGTTTTAATCAGTTGTTATGAAATAGGTCTAAAACTCCTAAATTTTCCACATTATTTAACTTTTAATTATACGAACACAAGCTCTATCTACCGGGCTAATGATTCGATGTTCCAATCATGATTGATTGCCAATTTATTACTGTCATTTGAAAGATTTAAACTACATCATCTAGAAAACCATCGGTTTCCTACCTGCCAAAGAAGTTCGCTCGAATTTTGCCTTTGTGTAGTTTGCATTTGTTTGCGTGTACCGGACGGAATGTCTTTATCAGCTCTCTATCAAAGCTACACTCAAAAAAATTGACACGTCACATCCACGTGAAGCGCACGTAATTTTCGTCCACTGCCAAAACCAGTAATAAACACGTAGAATTCACGTAAGAGCTCCGCATTCTACGTAAAAATCATATAATTGTCACGTGATTTTTCACGTACAATTCACTGGCACACAATGTTCACCTGATTCTACTGAAGAAGACTTGGTTACGTGTTCAGGTGAAAGTTACGTGAAATTTCACGTGGAAATAACGTGATGATTATTTTAAGTGTAGGCTTGTTGCCAGAATGTGATGTTGAACATAGAGTTCAATTTATTTCATATTCAGATAATCTGAAATCACTATTTATTTCATGTTTCTTCCAGTCATTTCAGGTTCATCTATGCTGATGACTATATTGTCCATCATCTGGCACTATCATATGCAATAAAAAATATATTTCGGAGCTGTCCAACAGCAATGAGGTCTATACAGGTGGAGAAGAAGTGGTTAAGTTGTATTAGTGTAATGCAAAATACTGTCATTGTGTTCATGAGATGATGCACAGCCTGTTGTGTTTTGTAAACATGCGTGACGTAGATCTCCAAAAGCAATAATTTACTACAGCAGCAAATCACAAGATGGAATGTTTATTTTCGGTAATTGGTATAGTTATTTGAAGGTTTCAGCTGACAAACGCCATTTTATGCACTAAAAGGATGCGGAAAAAAAAACTTTACTTGCACTGTTATCATTCGCTTGTTTTTGGAGTTTTACGTCACTACCCGAAATCATGGATTGTATACCCATTTTTCGTTACTAATACCGACAAACACCCTGCTCTTCGCCACCTGTATAGACCTCATTGGTCCAACAGTACTCAATGATAAATAATCCTTCGTTGTTGAGCGGAAAATATGGCAACACAGTTGCGTTTGAGTGTCTCATTCTTCCTCTCTTCTCTGTTAACCATGGCTATAGCTCAACGAAAAGCCTGCTGTCTCTTACATTTGTTTGTTTTAAAACGAAGCATCCCGTTTGTCGTCACAGTCGCTGTGTCTAACATTTCCGTGAGAGTAAATTAAATAATAAATACACATTGCCAATGTAAAGACCAATGACAAATTTAAAAGTTTGGTAGATTACGTCTGTTTCAGAATCTGCTAGTAGACGAGTTTGTGATCATAGCAATAGACATGTTTTGGTTGATTGTTTTCGAGAGCGGATGGGTAAAACGAAGGAGCGGTTTGAGGAAATTGACGTCTGCAGCAAATCGTGAACTGGCCTATTTAATTTCGCCTTCCCACATGTGCACGAAAATTGCACTCATACAATTTAGTTAGTTTATGTACAGATTGCAGAGCTGAAGAAAACATTTTCATGATCGGAAATCAATTCACATGCTTTCAATAATTCCCTGAAATTGGGAACTTTATTCCATGGCTATGACATTTTTTGAGTCTAATGCTCGTTTCTGAAGGTACACACTGCCAAAATGTCATGTGAATTTCTGTCCCCTGAGACCGACACATGCAAGCGTCTTTTTGCACATACGAATGAGTTGAAAGAGATGAGAAATTAAATTCATCAATCATCTTCGTAGAATTGCGTATATGTCAGTTTCAGGAGACATAATTTTACACGAAATCTTTGTTTACGTTCCCCGGCTTTTTACAAACATAAATTACGTCTCGTTTTAAATTCATAATTTCTAAGTGTGTAGTGTGAATTTCTGTTTAATATCATGCACATAAAAGGAGCGTCACAAAACATTTACATTTAAATTATAACTCGTGTAAAGTGCTGGTACATTCCATACATTATCAATATTGTTGTATGCAAAAGCACATCTTTGTTAGAAATATTTCATGCAAGTTGCTGCTTTGTGTGGAATGAAGTACAACTTCACATGCTCTGAGATTTACATCACAATGAAGATTCAGATTTTTTTTCTGTGCTGCCCAGTTAATGATAATTGAACTATTCTAAATTATGTTGATTGTTTAGAGCAACCATTTGTTAGCTTACAGTTTAGCTTGAATAATAACACTTCTTGGTTATGAGTTCTCATTTTCGTCACTTCGAATATATAATTATCGTTCAAAGAGTCTAATGATCTAAACGAGGTCAAACAACACAGAAAAAAATAATTAATTTTAACAAGCGCGTAAAATTTCGCTTCGTTTATTTCCAAGCCAAAGGAAGCGTAAACATTGTTTGCATACAACAATGTTTGCAATCTTTCATACAACAGGCTTGATTTAGGCGTTATTTGGCTTAAATTTACATGAAATATCCTGTAATGTTCTGCCAAATATAGCATTCATTTTATGTGCATTAGATAACGCAGAAGATTCAATGTTTCTTTTTATCTGTGAAGAATGCGTGTAAATTTATTTAAAAATTATTCAGCGGAGCCTTCTTAAACTACTTTTTGCATCCAACAGTTGTTTGGTTCTTATGAAGGTTTCGCTTGACAGTGGCCCAAGGTTTCTCGAAAAGCTCTGGTGGGTTTGCTTGGTAGAGTCCATGTCCTTGAGTACACACTACCAAAATGTCATGTAAATTTCTGTCTGCGGAGACCGTCACATGCAAGCGTCCTTTAGCACATAAGAATGTGTTGAAAGAGATGAGAAAATAAATTCAACCGAACACATATTTTGTCGAATTGCGTTTGTGTCAGTTTCAGGAGACATGATTTTACACAAAATCTTTCTTTACGTTCCCCGATTATTACGTTTCCCAACTTTACGTTCCCCGAATATTTACAATCATGGATTAGGTCTCGTGTAAAATTTATAATTTCTAAGTGTGTAGTTCTAATATACTTTCAAAATATGTCTAACAAATGAGAAAACCATATATTTTATTCTGGGTACATCTTATTGAAAGTACTGTTTATAGAGAACGATTACAGCATATTTCATGGAATGTTTCATTACGATCGATCAATTCATTCTTTGTTTACAAGCCATTTAAAGTTGACGTGTCAGTGTATTTTTTTAACAAAGGAGAAATCCGAATATCATGCAGTGATTGAATTCTTTGTTTTGGACGGTTTATCGGCTACTGAGATCCAAGTAAAGATGGTAAAAGTATTCAGTGAGTCTTCTCTTTCATTTCCAACTGTTTCCAAATGCGTTTTGGAGTTTAAAGGGTGTACGGAATCAAATTACGTCAAACACAAATATTCGGCACAATTCACCCGTTCGACCAGTCATCTTCAAAACTTCAGGGAGTACAATTAAACATTTTATGCACATTTTTCCATGTTTGATTTATTCAATTTCAATTCCATATCCAAATGCACGAACTTTCTTCTTAACACTACTCATAAGGTCCTGTACATCATTTAGACCAACTTTTATTTCGTGGCAATCCATTTTTTCTTCATATCTTCCTCCGATTTCACTTCCTTAGGGAGCTTTTGAAGTACTTGCTTCATGATGGCCCTGTTATTTTCAATTGGCCACAGTTCAGGTGCGTTTGGTGGGTTGAGATGCTGCGGCACGAAATTGATCTCCTTAGCCTTGTACCACTCCAAAACCTGTTTCTAGTAATGGCACGAGGCTAAATCCGGCCAAAAAATCGTAGGACCATCGTGTGACCTAAGATGAGGAAGTATACGCTTTTGGAGGTATTCCTTTAGGTACACCTGACCATTGACCGTTCCAGAGTCACGAATGGGGTTCTCCGCTTTCCATACGAACAAATTGCTTGCCAAATCATATATTTTTTGGCAAACTTTGACATCTTCTGCTTTCTAACGTCCTCAGGAACATTGAATTAATGATGAGCAGTTAAAATCTTGAGCCCCAGAAGCTGCCGGACGTCAGCTTTTACATACGTCTCATCGTCCATAACGAGTCAATGTGGTTTCGTCAACATCTAGGTGTAGAGGTTCCGTGCACGTGTTTTACCTATCGTATTCGGCCGTTCATCGCGATTAGGCGCCTTTTGGACTTTGTACGTGTCCTTCACGTTTTTTCGCATTTTGCACGAAAATTTTGGTTATGAGAGCGATTCCACGAACAAGTGGGAAATTTTTCCAGTTTTTATTTTTCGTATTTTTTGATTTGCATGAAACCTTGCATACAAGTTTTTGGGGAAGAAAAACGCCGTTTTGCATACTTGGTTCGCCATTTTGAATCTAGCCTTACTTATGAGAAGGGCCTATGAAAAATGCACATGATATCTTCAAAAAATTGTATCTCGGAAACGGTTTGTCCGATTGGTTTGGTGTCTTCGGCGAAGTTTTAGACAATTGTTGGTGCTATATGGAAAAATATGCGGTAAAAAAGTTTGGTTTTTGTGTTTTGAACTAAAATATAGATTTTTCCTTGAAAGTTACATGTCAATAATTTTTTAATTATTTTTATGTTATAGCTGACTGAAAATGCTATCTAGTGCACAGTGAATTGTTCTGGAGAAAAATAAGTTACTATGAAAAAAAAAATTTAAAAAAAATGACAATTTTCAAAACAGCTATTAAGAAATGTCAAAAAAGTTTGTCACCCTAATTTTATGAAAGAACATCAAATTTGCAAGCAAAAAGTACTTCGGTAACATTTTTCTAAGATGCACCGTTTAGAAGATATTACTGATTTAATATTGATTTTTTTGATAACTTAATAAGTTTTGGCCCTTTTCGGATGTACTCCGTGTTTTTTTCAGTTTCAAAAGTATTTTTTTCGGAAAGATTGGAAAATTTTGAGTTAAAATGACACTGACAGCTTAAAGATTCGAGTTAAATTCTCTGCCTTAAAAGTATTTTGAAAAACAAGTTACAAAATCCCACTATCAGGAACAATGATTTCTTCAAGTGATTTTTGGTGCGTTGTGCTGAAAACGTGCTAACAAGTATTAGATACAGGTAATTAGATACCAGTTAGCTGTACTACGTACAGTTGGTGATTGTAAACACGGTCTTTGTTGGAACTAGTCCACCATGGCCACGCTGGGCATAACGAGGGTAGCTCCGTCGATGACCGTTTCTGAAGGTTCGACGATACCTGAGCGTTCAACTCTACCTATCTTCCAACAGTCTTTACCCAGCATTTTATGATTTCTACCCGTGAGCTGTATAATAATGTCTGACTCGGTTCTGAATTAATCCAGTATCTACCAAACAGTAAATGCAGAAAGGTTGCTAGTAGCATAGTGATTATAGTAATTTCAGCTCATAATCCTGTGTTTTTGAACGAGATCTAGTGTTGTTTGATATCATAATAATTGTAAAGGAAAGTGTAACACGTTTTGGTGCAAAGGTTAGTTTTAAATACACATTTTAATTATATGTTTTGTGATATTTTCGTACAAAACTAACAATTGGAAAATATTGTCTATGTTACATGATGGTATCATCCAAAAACTACTGGATTCAATTTCTTCGCCACATCTCGAGCTGAACTGTTGGGGTTCCTCTTGAAAGCTTGAACTACCCGCTTGTGATCGTTAACACTATACGGATATCCATTTTTGCCACTTTTCTTTTTCCGATCGATGGTCAAACGTTCGTGGTACCGATTTAAAATACGAGATACCGTAGAATGTACCATTCCCAGCTTCCTGCTGATGGCACAATGAGAAAGATCCGGATTTTCGGGGTACGCGCGCAAAATTTCTTTGCACCGTTGCTGTTCTTCCGACTTCATCTTCGCAACGATTGCACATCTGCTAGTGAAACTTACACAAATTTCAATTCAAAATACCCAACGGGTTAACAGTTACAGCTATTTAAAAGTGGTGCAATTTGATTCCGTACAACCTTTAGCTGACAGTTTTATTGAGGTCCAGTAAATATCAATTCATGTGCCCTTAAATCGTCGGAAATTTTCAGATTTTGTAAAAACAAACGCTTCGAATTTTCCATCTCCAACTAATTGAGTACAGTCTTCTCTCGTGTTTCGATTATCTTTTTGACGTAGGACTACGTCTTTCATTTCTATACTGGGGCGCCGTTCTAAAATTTCTGAAATCGACCGCGTTACGGGTCGTTTTGGAGATTTTGAGCGATAATAACTAAGTCATTGCATAAACGATTTTCATATCGTTTGCACCAACCGATTGGAAATAATTCTACGTATCAGTTTTAGTAATCAAGTTGATTGATTTTTAACATTAACTTATTAAAAATAACGTAAATGTAAGGTGATGTCTTATAATTTCGATTCACAGAGTAAATTAACCAATTTCCTAGCACAGTTTTCAAATCTAAGCAAGAGACGTCTCCCATCGCCTTCTTCTTCTTCTTCTTTGTTCTCGAGAGGTAGATTCTGTTTCACGCTAGTGTTTGGCGAAACATCTGATTCCCTCCCTTTTAATGAATTTGATTCACATTGCTTTAGCTGTTACCCCTTTTGTTCATGCAATGGTACCCGATGCCATGATAAAGACACATTTCCGAACAAATATACCTCATTCGTTCGGCCGCATTGGAGCTGCGCGGATCTCCTGATGAGCGATGCAGCACCCAGCAGCATCGCTCGGTGCCCAGCATTGGCAGCAGTAGCCGGCGGTACCCAGGAATGCTCAGCTGGTCGCGTCAAGCAGCTGGCGGTCGGTACCCAGCGCTGCTATTGTGAAGTACACGAACAATGTTGGTGAACTGGCTTGGCTAGAAAAGCCCCCTGCCCTCGACAATTGCTTGTTCAATGATGTTCACTGTTCACACACTAATTTTGAGCTTTGTTTAATCTCTTATGTGTTTTATGTGTTACGTGTGTGTTGTGTTATAATTATTTTTTTCAGTTCAGCCCTTGGTAGTTTGGTAGTTTTACCAAACTACTTGGTCAGCATTGGTAGTTTTAAAATTTGGCTTTGTGCACAAATTACGTAACGCATGAAGGGGAGGGAGGGGGGTTGAGCAACCGTTACTTATTGTGACATATGGGGGAGGGGGGTGTGACATCGTTACGTTACAAAATAACCAATTTGAAATAAAAAATCAAAAGTGAATAACCAATTTGCATTATTAAAATTGCCTGTGTGCCAAGCAAAGTAGGAAGTAGCAAGTAGAAAAGGGTTAATTTATACTAGTTAAGAACTATGTTTAAAAATTCTGGGAAAACCCCACGTTCAATACGTCAAATGAAAGCTTTCAATCCATATTTTGAAAGAAATATTTCGGAACTGAGCCAAAACTTTGCCTGGAACACTGCACCAATAGTTTCAATAGTTTCAAATGTTGGTTCCTTCGATGGCCAATCACATGTGTTCCTTATGGGTGTGGCGATAATAAAAACACATTTTGGCCAAGTGGTGCAAATATCTGAAATTTTAAGAAAAATGGATTAAGTATCTATTGATTTCCAACCAGATTCTGAAGTTTCGATGAATAGAGACTATTTAAATGTGATCTACTAAATGAAAGGTATCTTATGACGATTTGAATCAACAATTGGTGAAATTTTCCGTACATCGTACGCATGCACGCTGAGAAATATATTGTTCTGTATATATTCAACACAGCTTACCTATGATTTTAATTTATTCAAACAATACCGATTTTATTTTTGATTATTATTATTTTGGTTCTGAAAGCGCTGCAATAAAGGCTTTTATTGAAAAAAAAAAAAGCATTTATTGTTGAATCAAAACATAAGATTTTCGGAAACAATGCACCTTTGCATTGATTCGACCAAAGCGGTTGAATTTAAAAACAAAATATTGTTTTTTATATTAGAACCATTGAAATAATAACAAATTAAGCTAAATTTGTTGTTGATTGTTTATTCTACAAAATTATTTTATTGAATCAATAATGATTTCTTTAGAAATATTAATTGACTAACAATATTGGATTCGATAAGAAATTTTGGTGTTTCAAATATATGATTGCATTAAACTAAGACAAAGTGTGGTTTGATTTGATACACAAGAAATATGCGTTCAGTCACCCAATATTCTTCTGCGTGTAGCCTACATCAAGTGCACTTGTTACGGCGTCTGTTGTTCTATGTTTCGGACCAAACGGAAAATTGATTGGTATAAAAAATTATAATTAATAATAATAAGATTATAATAATCGCAATCTGTTAATATTATGCATTGCATAAAATACTGTTGCGATCTTTTAGCTAGAATTATGTTATATGACTAAAACTTTGAACTTGTTTGTAATACTTTAAATAATTTCAAGACGTTTTAGTAAAGTTGCTGAACTAATATATTTAACAATTTTATAGTACGTTCACACTACTGCTTATATTACGTGATATAGAGTATCTTGATATCAGCAACTATACATTTAGTTTTCACTGGAAATAATGTACATTTCATTTGATATCAAGATACTCTATATCATGTAATATAAGCTGTAGTGTGAACTGCTATTAAGAACATCCAGTAACCTGAATAAATGCAGTACAATGAGTGCAATGTTTTTCGTAATCTTTTAAATAGCTTAAAGTTACTTAAATGAAATTAATTGACTAATATTAGCAATCTCTACTAATTTCATGTTACTCAAATGAAAATTAAACATAAAAACAATAACAATAACAGTTTTTGTGATGATTTTATCACAATTGAGAAATAGAGGGGGGGGGGGGGCGAGAGCGTTACGTAATTTAAGGGGGGGAGTCTGGTCACGTGTTACTTATTGTTACATAGGGGAGGGAGGGGTCCAATATCCCGCTTTTTTGCGTTACGTAATTTGTGCACAAAGCCTTTGATAACCTACCTAATCTATAACTAAAACTACAATTTGAAGATCCTAGGGGTGGAGAACCAGATTCCGAATGATCTGGTGATCCGATGTCAGGCAGCGTGCCATGTACCGATTGATAGACTCACTAAAGCGATCGTCGAGCATTTTTATCTCGGCCAGACGGTGGACCTCAGATGTTCTTGTCCTCGGAGGGGTGTTCAGGATCATCCTGAGGAACTTATTTTGAATACGCTGAAGTTTCAGGTGATGTGTTTTAGCGCAACTCTCCCAGATTGGCATGCCGTATTCGATGACTGGAAGTATGATTTACTTGTAGACAGCAAGCTTGTTCTTCAGGGATAATGTAGACCTTCTGTTGATCAATGGGTACAGTAGCTTCAACAGAACGCTACACTTTGTGACAGTTTTGTCAACCTGTTCCCTGAAAATAAGCTTGCTGTCTATTGTAACGACAAGATAGACAGCTGATTTGGCCCATTCCACCGTTGTGTTGTTTAGGCTTATTTTACAATCCTCAGGCGGAACAAGTCTAGGAGAGTTTGAGTGTGGAAATAAGATGATCTGGGTCTTCGCCGCATTGATACAGATCTTCCAATCGGTGAAGTAGTCAGACAGAAGATTCAGGCTTCGCTGCAGTTTCGCGGTAAGCGCTCTTATTACCCTACCATTGTGGACGACTGCGGTATCATCGGCGAACAACGACAGAGATCCATTTTCAGGGAGCGGGGGTATGTCCGAGGTGAATAGATTGAACAGAAGTGGACCTAATATACTTCCCTGCGGAACACCGGCAGAGATCTCCTGACTACCGGAAACTGCACCATGCAACGAAACACGGAATGTCCTGTCCGTCAGATAGTTTTTAATTATCTTCACCAGAAAGGTGGGAAGATTGTATCGATGCAGCTTGTACACCAGGCCATCATGCCACACGTTATCAAAGGCCTTCTCGATGTCGAGAAGTGCCATGACAGATGATTTCGAAACAGACTTGTTCCGTCTGAGGATGTTACTGACTCGATTAAGTTGGTGAATAGTCGACCGACCACGTCGGAAGCCAAATTGTTCGTCGAGCAAGATGTTCAGCTCGTCGGCAGATGAAAGAAGCCGACGGTGGATCGCTTTCTCAAATAGCTTGGATAATCCTGAGAGAAGGCTGATGGGCCTATAGCTCTTGGAACATGAAGGATCTTTCCCAGGTTTCTGGATGGGTATGACTTTGGCTGACTTCCAACACGAGGGGAAGTAGCTAAGTCGCAGGCATTGGTTGAAAACCATTGCCAGATGGTTATAGAACTGGGGGCTCAGTTGCTTGAGCTCCAAGTTCAGGATGTTATCGAAACCTGGGGCCTTCATGTTCTTTGAGGATCTGATATAAGTCAACAATTCGTCAGTTGAGATCTCCAACTCCTCTGTGAAGTCGTTGGGGCTTAGATGGATGTTAGTAATAAGCGCGCTAACGGCAGCTTCATGTGGACTGACGATGTTTTGTCCGAGATTATGGGAGCTGACGAAGTGTTGACTTATCTCAGCAGCCTTCTCTGCAGGAGTTATCAACCGATCCTTAGAGCCATTGCTGTCTAATGGGATCAACGGTGGAATGGGCCTTGGCTTAGTTTTTAAAATTTTTGTCAACTTCCAGAACGGCTTAGCACAATCTGGGAGAGAGCGGATCTTGTTGGCAAAATTGTTATTTTTAAGGTCCACCATTCTGGCCTTAATAATTTTGGTCACTCGATTACAGTGACGTTTAAGCGTTGGCAAACCGGTTCGCTGGTATTGCCTTCGAATGGCGTTGCGCAATTGAATGAGTTCTTTAGTGGGTCTATCAATGGGCACAGAGTCACTCACCTGATCAATCACCGGTACGTGTTGCTCCCGGGCCTGGAAGATCGCTTGCTCGATGCTCTGCAGCTGCCGCTCGATGATCATCAACGGAATCAAGGTGCATGTCGAAATTGATGTTGTCGTCAACATGTTGTCGGAATCTCTCCCAACTGGCGCGATGGTAGTTCCGTCTGGTGATTCGATGCCGGTTGACCGAGGACCCAACTTCAGCCACCACCGGATAGTGGTCCGAGCTGAGCTCCTGGTGAACGATCGGCTGGGCGATGTTGTTTCCCATGTTGGTGAGGAAGATGTCGATTGTCGAATGGACCCCGGATCGGCTCAACCGGGTGGGAGTATCCGGGCCCAGGACGGTGTAATGTCCCTCTTCCAGGTCTTCCTGTAGAATAATTCCGTTCCGATTCCGCCGGGTGTTCCCCAGGTTTCGTGTTTCGCATTCATGTCGCCGGCGATGATGAACTGTCCCTGCCTCCGAGTTAGCTTACGGATGTCGTTACGTAGGGCCGTTGTTGTTCCGTTGTTGATACTGGCTTGCTTGGGACAATAGGCCGCGATGATGGTGATTGGGCCGACAGGAGTTTCGACCTCGACTCCGATGGCTTCGATGGACTGCAGCTGAAAACTCGGAAGCAGATGGCAGTTGATGTTGTAGTGCAGGGCGATCGCAACTCCTCCTCCACTAGAGCCGCTACGATCAAGTCGCACAATCCGGTATCCTGGGATGACGATGCTGATTTCCGGTTTTAGGTGTGTCTCGGTGACGATGGCGATGTCGATGGCCTTCCTGTTAAGGAAGTCACCGAGCTCAAGAGTTTTGTTCCGGATGGAACAAGCATTCCAGTTGAGGATGCTGATGGTGCGTTTACGGTCCATGTTTAAACAGAAACTTCATCGTCACGGACGTGGCGGCTTTGAGCTGTTCCTCCTGGAGCGGCAGGAACGTAGTTGGCGATAGAGCTCTTGCACGAACTCCACCATTTGCTCCGAGTCGTAGAGCTGTCCATCGACGGGTGGTTGCGTGGAGGTACTGCAACTCGGATTGCCCCAGCCTGGAGGAGGAGTCGGGTTGGGGGCGGCGGCGGCTGCCACGAAACGATGATGAACCGAAGCTGACGGGCGGTTTGCATGGCGGTGATTTAGTGGGATCGGTGGCAAGTTTGGCACCTGGTACCGAAGCGACGGGAAATTCTCCTCGTTCATCGGAGGAGGTTGACGGCGTTGTCCTGGCCGAGTCTTGGTGGATGCCTTCTTTCGGATAGCCAAAAACTCCGCACGTTTTGGGCAGGTCCGATTGCTGCTCTCATGATTTGCGCCGCAGTTGGCGCACTTCATTGGGGCACCTTCGTCCATCGGGGCACAATCCTTGGTGGCGTGTGCTCCGGCGCACTTGCCACATCTCGGTTTCATGTGGCAGTTTCGAGTTCCGTGGCCGAAAGCAAGGCAGTTGCCACACTGCGTCACGTCGTTTTGTCTTGGACGATATCGGTCCCACTCGACGATTACGTTGAAAAGGGCCCGTGTAATGGCTGCTGAGTTCCGCCATCGTGACGGATCCCTTCTCGAGGTGGACCAGATAAAGTTGGTCCCGGTAGTTTCCGTGTTGCTGGCGCCTGATGGGAAACACCTTCTGAGGCTTTAGTGCCGCCGCTTGCAGCTCCGCAAAGATTGATTCCGGAGTGAGTTCCGGAAGACCACGCAGGATCACCTTCATAGGCTTGCTTCCGGGTACATCGTGCGTGTAAAATTCATGCTGCTTGGCGACTAGGTGAGCGCCGACAGCACGGTAGTCAGCCTCCGACGAGCACATTACTTTAATGCCATTACTGCACAGCTTGTACAGTGGATGGATTTGGATAGCTGCAAGCTCGGTCCTGAGAGCAGCAATGTCCTTGGATGTGGTGAAAAGCGGGGGAACTTTCACCTTCTTTGGCACCTCCTGTACCGGAAGCACGGCGAATTGATTGCTCGCTAGTAGTCGAGCGTTCGGATCCACTGGATCGGCGTCATCATGGCGCAGCCGCTTGGAGCTGCCCGGCTGCGGTAAAGATTCGGGAGCAGATGTCACCGTTGGTCGATTTTTTCGACCCATTGCCACGGCAATAGGTCGAGCGGGAAATGTTTCCGAACTTTGCAACACTTTTTTCTGTTTTGCCACCACCAGAAGATGAGCAAGCGAGGCAGCGTTGCCAAGTATATTTTTGCAAAGTCAGGAAGTATATGAAATAAAAATCAGGATAAAATCAGGATTGTCATTTTATGTGTAAAAAACTTATGTTAATAAAAATACCGTTTATTTAAAACTAAAAAGCTTACATAACATATATTTATCTCTTTCAGTTTCATAAATGGTATAGCTCAGTGCCAACATTTGATTAGGGTGAATCTGCTTATGTAAACAAAGACTTTGTCTGCTAATTTATCGGAAGTTGAATACAATTCCTTCAAATTGAATATATCAGCGGATAGAGACAATGCTCGTCTTCCTTAAGGAGTGCTTAATTTGTATATGTGACCTTTTGTTCAAGACTACGAAGACTACGAAAGCCATTGTTTATAAAAGCAGGCTCGCCCTAATGTAATGTTGGCGCTGAGTTGTAATTTGATTTTTATTTTTGCGAAAGCTTAATTTAACTAACTGTTTGAGACCTGCGAGAGAGTGATATTAAAAACTAAAAAAGTAAACCGCGAAGTTTAAGATGTCTTGTATCGTTTTGGTAGAAGAGCGGGTCAGAATCAGAATTTTTTATTGGATGATTTTTGACAATTCCATTCCAGAGTAGTAAACTTGTAAAAGCTTTGGCAGAACTCCCTTACTTTGATTAGTTTATTTATTTCGCTTAAAATTAATTTGGATTGATAAAAATTACGAAAAGCAGGAAAAATCAGGATTTTTTATCAAAATCTGGAAAAAATTGGTGCTTGTCAGGATTTCAGGCAAAATGCTAAAAAGTCTGGAAAATCCTGAAAAATCAGGAACATTGGCATCTCTGAGCGCAGGCGATAGATCGCGAACCGAACACGCAATCGCGAGAAAGCGGACGAGTGGAAAAACGGGGAAAACGGGGGAAAAAACTTTTACTGCGAGTGAGCGAAAAACACGACCGAACGTGTCGCTTGTTCAAACTGGAATGTATTGTCAAAAAAGATGACTGTCCAGGCATGAGTTTGGATTTGTTTTATACCCACTCGCAGAGACCAAATAAAGCAAGGAGTGGAGCTACGGTGTGCGCAGGCTGCAACATGTGTTGTGTAGTTTCCATGCCTACCGGATGGTAGTTAGATGGGCGTTGCTGCTGGTTGATGTGCACATCGTTCAGTTTCAGTTTCCGGAGCGGACGGTTCGGGCGCGAACAGGGGGTATGTCCGAGGTGAATAGGTTGAACAGAAGTGGACCTAGTATGCTTCCCTGCGGAACACCGGCGGAAATCTCCTGTGCATCGAAAACTGCACCTTGCAGCGAAACACGGAATGTCCTGTCCGTCAGATAATTTTTAATTATCTTCACCAGAAAAATGGGAAGATTGTATCGATGCAGCTTGTACACCAAGCCATCGTGCCACACGTTATCAAAGGCCTTCTCGATGTCGAGAAGTGCCATGGCAGATGATTTTGAAACAGACTTGTTCCGTCTGAGGATGTTAATGACTCGGTTAAGTTGGTGAACTGTCGACCGACCACGTCGGAAGCCAAATTGTTCGTCGAGCAAGATGTTCAGCTCGTTGGCAGATGAAAGAAGCCGACGGTAGATCGCTTTCTCAAATAGCTTGGATAATCCTGAGAGAAGGCTGATGGGCCTATAGCTCTTGGAACATGAAGGATCTTTCCCAGGTTTTTGGATGGGGATGACTTTGGCTGACTTCCAACACGTGGAGAAGAAGCCAAGTCGGAGGCAATGATTGAAAACAATCGCCAGATGGTTATAGAGCTGGGGGCTCAGTTGCTTGAGCTCCAAGTTCAAGATGTTATCGAAACCTGGGTCCTTCATGTTCTTTGAGCATTTGATATAAGCCAACAATTCGTCAGCTCCAACTTCTCTGAGATTATGGGAACTGATAAAGTGTTGACGAAGTGTTGACTTATCTCAGCAGCCTTTTCTGCAGGAGTTATCAATCGATCCTTAGAGCCATTGCTGTCTAATGGGATCAACGATGGAATGGGCCTTAGCTTAGTTTTTAAAATTTTGGTCAACTTCCAGAACGGCTTTGCACAATCTGGGAGAGAGCGGATCTTGTCGGCAAAATTGTTATTCTTAAGGTCCACCATTCTGGCCTTATTAATTTTTGTCAGTCGATTGCAGTGACGTTTGAGCGTTGGCAAACCAGTTCGCTGGTATTGCCTTCGAATGGCGTTGCGCAATTGAATAAGTTCTTTAGTGGGTTTATCAATCGGTACAGAGTCACTCACCTGATCAATTACCGGTACATGTTGCTCCCGGGCCTGGGAGATCGCTTGCTCGATGCAGCTGCCGTTCGATGTCATCAACCGAATCGAGGTGCATGTCGAAATCGATATTGTCGTCAACGTGTTGTCGGAACCTCTCCCAACTGGCGCGATGGTAGTTCCGTCTGGTGATACGATGCCGGTTGACCGAGGAGCCAACTTCGGCCACCACCGGATTGTGGTCCGAGCTGAGCTCCTGGTGTACGATCGGCTGGGCGATGTTGTTCCCCATGTTGGTGAGGAAGATGTCGTTTGTCGAAGGGACCCCGGATCGGCTCAACCGGGTGGGAGTATCCGGGCCCAGGACGGTGTAATGTCCCTCTTCCAGGTCTTCCTGTAGAAAAATTCCGTTCCGATTCCGCCGGGTGTTCCCCCAGGTTTCGTGTGTCGCATTCATGTCGCCGGCGACGATGAACTGCCCTTGCCTCCGAGTTAGCTTACGGATGTCGTTTCGTAGGGCCGTTGTTGTTCCGTTGTTGGTACTGGCTTGCTTGGGACAATAGGCCACAATGATGGTGATTAAGCCGACAGCAGTTTCGACCTCGACTCCGATGGCTTCGATGGACTGCAGCTGAAGGCTCGGCAGATGGTAGTTGATGTTGTAGCGCAGGGCTACTAAAACTAATAACAGATGGTTTGATGACTCTTTAGAGTAGTAAATAGTAAATAGTAAATATTAGATATAGTAAATAGTAATAGTAAATAGTAAATATTTAATTCTTTTACAATTCCTCCACATTAATTCTATTACAATTCCTCCACATCAACAAGCAGTCCTACGTCGACTTTGCAGATATGTCACTGACATATCTCACCTTTTCGTTTTTTCATAACCTTTATTTAAGTGACTTTCAACCACCTAGTAATATCGATGGCTACGAAACAGGCCAACTGACTGTTCTTTCGTCCTTAGCAAAAAAGAAACACTTAAACAAAATCCAATTTATTTATCAATGTCTCGTGGAAACGTGTTTTCAATAGAGCAAGCATCCTTTCGCCGAAGCGCTGAATAATCTCTGGTATCAAGATAGTAACATATATAAAGATCGATACTGGATCTCTCTTCAATAACAAATCGCACACGCGATACAGACCTAACTGGCAAGCAAACAATTTCGCAAAATAAAACGACACGTTTCGCATACATTATGTATTCATCATGTACACAGGATAACACAGGATGAAGCGGGTATCCGTGATTCACCATGCTGGTGGTATTGGTAATTCGAGATTCCCTTCCCTAATGGATTTTTGAACGCTGAATAATTATCGTACGATGTGGAGCGCAACACGAGTCGTATGTATCCATCAACAGAAATTTAACATCTTGCCGCTTTATTCTCACTCCAAACAGATACCCTCCAATCCGATGGCATCTCTGCAACGAATTGCTTGAAACCCACTTGTTCACTTGATTGCGTGTTGAGGAAGACGCAGGAGGTCACGCCGGAGACATTCCTTAAGGTAGGATAATTTAACGACTCGCTTTTTTGTTGTTGTTGTTATTCGGAGTGGAAAACCGTCAAGTTGAAAAAGGGTCATCGAACTCCCGATGCTACATGGATGCAACCGGTAATTTGTGTCCCTTTTTCCTCTTTTGAACAGAAAGTCAATTATCTCATCGTCTCCGGGTCGTATTTTATCTGGGTCCTGTGCTGGACATTTTGTGAATAGCATCACTTGTGCGTTTTTGGAAGAGGGAGAAACTTGTTTTTTTTTTTGTTGAGAAAAGATGTCCCAGCAAATTATGTGAGATGCTGCACAGAACAAATGATTGCATGTGTTTGTCCTGACAGATTGAGAAAGATGGTGGTTGGACAAGAGTATTATCTCCTGCATTCAAGGTGCCTTTCATTGCTTCAGGTGGTGCAAACGAATGGTCCGGAAAGGAAATATGAGAAGAAATGATTGTGTACGATGTAAACGAGTATTAACTCATCTGCAGGATGTATTGAACAAGCAAAGCATAAATGTATTGAATTTATGATGAGCTGATCAATTTATTGGACACATGAAGGCATTGAGGTCTCCCTTTGCCATGCAGATAATGGTGCCAGAGCATGCCAGGCTTTACAACTAGAATGCACTTATACACAGATAAAAAAGAAACATTGAATTTTATGCGTTATCTAATGCACATAAAGGGAGTGCTATATTTGGCAGAAAATAATGGGATATTTCGTGTAAATTTAAGCCAGATAACGCCTGAAGCTAGCCTGTTGTATGAAAGATTGCAAACAATTTCGTTGTTTACGCCTCCTTTGGCTTGGAATGAAACGAGGGAAAATTTTAAGCGCCTGTTAAAATTCATTATTTTTTTCTGTGTATTGCAGGTTATATGCAGGCAAACAAATCGTGTATTGTTTACCACAGGAAACAAAAATCCGCACTCTTAAGCACAAGATAATTTTTGACAATAAGAGAAGAAAATTATAATATCACGATCTGTTTTGCATGACAAGTTTTTTATACTGACTTTATCTGTTTTCAATCAATACTGTAAGAATCGAGTTTTACTTCTACAATTTCAAAAACATGTGTTTAAAAGATTACCGCGTGAATCCTAAATTAATCTAATTAATTAGCGGAGTAACAAATTTAGTGAAACAAGAAAACGCGTGAATTGATTAATTTTTTTTCATATGATATGACGAATCTTTGTTTTTACTCCTGCCATCATCCTGTATAGCCGTCTTCTTACGAAACGTTAGTTTGTTTTAAACTGCATCCCGTTTCGAACAGTGTTTTCATGGTTTTCTTGACGATAGCCTAATGTTTCTCGATTGGTTTGTGCTCTGGCGTGTTGGAAAGGCCCTTATTCCAGAGCACAACCTGCACGTTGTTGCCGTCATGTGAACCCGTGTTTCTTTTTCCGTAATGGCATATGCATATGCTTATTACTTACCTGGGTAATTTTCACTCCGTTACTTTTGCTCTTGGATTTTACTCTTTTTGAACGACCGTTATCCTGCTCTCAACTTTTTAAATGAAGTATTCAAGAAAAACTTTCAAAGGTTTTAATTAAGATTTCCTTGTGAAGCTGAGAAATTGTCCAAGCCGTCTCCACGGACGTTTGATATAAAGACGTTTGGCAGAATGGAGGGAGAAGATACTTTATGAGTATCTCGCAGATGAGTTTTATACTGGGCAAGCGCTTGAATCACAAGTTTGGTTTAAAATACAGGAATATGCTTCGTCAAGTATGCAGTGCTTTATTTCGTTGATCAGTAAAACTCCAAAGAACTGCTCATGTTTGAAAGAAGGAACAATCTCACAAAGAATAATAAACCGGGCAAGCGCTTAATTCAGATGTATGCTTTCGAATACAAGAATATGTATCGTCATAGAAGGCCAATGTGCAAGTATCAAAAGAAGGTATCTTTCAGAGAAACTGCCTATTTCTTCAAGATATAAACAAATAATGACCCATTCTGTCTAGTTGTTTAACATAATACATATTTCCACCGAATATCAGGAGTCTACGATTTTATCAAAACATATTCCTACTTCTCATGTACCGTGAAGTATCCTAATTATGCGCCGATAAATGTATAAACGAAGTAATGTAGTATGCCCAATCCAAATGAAACGAACTAGAATCGACACTGTGAGCAGAGAGAGAGTGTGAGATAAAGTAAGGCACGATACTGACCGAAAGATAGCCAACGGTCACTATCGCAGTAAGTGGTTTGGAAGCAGTACATCAGTCCAAAAATACACGCTAAACAACACAGTGCGGTCGTTTTCATTTCTCCTCCCTGTCGCTGGTCGGTCGATGACTTTGGTGTGGTACAAGTGCTGTTTTAGTCCCTCAGTGCAATCCAGTGCAATTTAGTAAGAGTGCTAATTTTCGGGGCTAGGAGTTAACTAGCGAAGAAAGTCCTTCTAGTACGGCAAGGCGAGTATCGTCAACATGCGCATTTTGCCAAAAATTTGCAGTTAATTGCAAGATTGTCCAAATGTATATTTTATCCCATACACAAGTGGACAACATCTATTTGCATGTAGAACTAAATTCAAAGAATATTCAACTATACATTAGTTTGGAATGTTTTAAAATGCGCAAAATTAGGGCATTAGTGCGCAGAGTATGGATACTTCACGAAGGGCGAATGGCCGAATACATTTTTTTTGCATTTTTGAACATAAAAATTTAGTGTTTTAGTGAACTGTCATAGTTAAGAATTAGAATGCTTATAACTGTAAATGCACACACATATTGATAAACTCTAAGTGTAATAAGTCTTCAATATCGGGATGCTATCTTATGCATTCGACAATGCATTTTTGGTTCCTTATTTCCTTTTTTAGATATAATGCGTTTGAAAATACTTCCTTTTTTAGATATAACACAGCAAAAATAAAAGCGTATTGCTGTTATAATATCAACATCAAGCAGCAAATAGTGACCATGGCAACAGTAAATTAAAATGTATATAGGGTACGTGTCCCTTAACTCAGCCTATTATGCAACCATCGATTACATTTTTGATTATAACTCTTAAAGTTTTCAAGCTGGAGGCGAGATTCAACTAGTTCTACACTGGCTAAGATATGTTCAATAAGACATTTGGTAGTTTGTATCACGAAAAGTTACACAACTCTTTTTATAAAGTCAGAAATTTTCATGGGATATGGATTTAATATCGGTCTACAGGCACCAAATTGAGTCTATTCAGGGATGCAACTTCGTCCCATTCGATGGATTTATTACTAAATGCCGTCTTTGTATGGTATTTTTTCTTCTTATTCTATGAATTAAGGCATTGCCAGCTGTATTGGCTTTACTTAACACCAAATTTCACAAAACAAACTAAAGTAAAACTGCTTTGAAACACATAAGTGATGTTCATCTATGATTTACTAGCCATTCAATAATGAAAACATTATAATTCACTATACAACGGCTTAGTTCATTCGGTTTGTGTTTAGATGAGCCATTTGAATATAAGCAACCGCAAACACATGCGTTTCAACTTGAAATTTTACCAATAACACCCTTTTTACTGCGTTATTGATACAACACGCCATAGTTGGGAACATACAAAAAAATATGTCTCCAAAATTGGGTCTATGATTTTCTTGTAGAATCATTGTTATTTTAGCAATGTGAGCAGTTAAATTGTAACGTGTAACTGTTTTCTGTACATCCAGGCGGCATTAATTGCTTTATCGATTTCATTAAGCCAAATTTAGATCACTTGAAGATCGTGTAGTTCATCTGTTCAGCATAACCAGTGAATTCAAGATGCCCCAAAAGTTCAAGAAATCGAAAATTACGCGGAAGTGAAAACCTATAAGTTGATTAATATTGTCTCAATTGCTTCGGATTACATCGGTCATTCTAATAGCAACATGATTTTGTTGATTATTGCTGAATAATTGGCTTATTTGGTACATGGGCCGAATGAAGGAGCTAGGCTTACATTACATCCCCTTACCCTATGTTATTTTTGTATAATTTAACAAACTTTTTTAGGATACCTCAAATCAAGATTTTGGGAAATTGCTGCTATCGCTGAAAACAAACAAAAACGTGCATATGCGTGAAACCACAGAACTCTACACTTTAACACTTTACAACATTTCTTACATTTCAGGATCCACCAAAGGGAGATCATAAATAACAGATACCGAGTGTTTACAGTATTTTTCATTTACATAAATACATACACTATTATATAAATATTTCATGGGAATGGGAGGGACCATCACCCGATTGAAGCACTCTGGATGGGGAGAGTGGAAATGCCAACTCCCCATTGCTAACAGTTTGTGAATAAAGGGCGGGCTCTTCTCCCCGCCCATTGGGGCATCCTTATGTCAGATAGCTTGCTCTTGTGACCAATTGTTCAGTCTTGTTGTTGGAAGGAGATTCTTTATATCCCTGTGGATACGTATAAGTGATGTTGCCTATCGATCCACCCAACACCTTTTTGGCCCTTCATACTATGGCATGATTAGGATAATCAGTGGTTATTAAAGCTTGATCAAGTCTAACAGCGAGGAGAGCTCACTGCTGTCGGACTTAGTTTCCGTGCTAATGGGTGGTAGTACATATCATCATCATAATGCGTTTGAAAATACTTTTTTTAGATTATTATTTCCTTTTCTCTGCAATACATTTATGCTAATAGACAATTTTCGGCCAAACGTCCATTCGGCCAAACGTCCATTCGGCCAAACATCCATTCGGCCAAACATCCATTAATTCAACCTCCCATCTTGAGCAAAATGCCCGCACCGTGGGCTTTCTTACACACTTTCATTACCTCTTTCTTCAAAACCTTGTCGTTCTTTGAGAACTTCCCTGTTTTCCGGAGCTTTCCCTTCATAATCGCCTAGAATTTTCTATTTGACGAAGTTCTGGCTAATTTGGCGGATTTGCTTTTTTCAGCAAAAAACAACACCGTTGGCTTTGTACCACACCATCTGATTGTGGTTTTACTGCCAACGGGAAGCATATCATAGATACTCAGAATTTACTTTTCAACAATCTGCATTGGCTTAGCAAAGAAACTACAAACCTATCACGGCCAAGGGCTAGTGTTCAAATCCCACGCTTAGCGATGTTGTATTTTTGTATGGGGATATTTTTTTCCATTTTATGTTTTATAAGGCTTCACTTTTTGCGCTTTTTGCCTCACATTTAAGCCTGGAATAAATTATTATACACCTAAATTTATTACCTGTTTTTGTCATTTAACAGTACTTCTAACTTGTTTGATACATGCTGTGTTGCTTGGGCATGAAGACACGAAGTCCTTCATTGTTTGCTGGACGAACCAGACGGCCTCGTCCTGTATCGAATGGATCTAATTACCTTTGAAGTAATCTCTCGCCTTCGTTGCGTTCACGGGGTCGATCTTTTTCGGGTTTTTTTTTCAGCTGCTAGCCCGTCGCTGGGTTAATAGGGGTCTCCTTGAACAATTTTTACACAAGATACGGTCGAATTGTCAATTTTCAACTGTTTAGCGATCCACCTGTGGGACTGGCCTGGATTTTCACGACCGTGCCCATACTTTTTCGGCAAAGCATTTCTTGCTTAGACAGATTGTGACGAAATTTTTTACACGTAAACATTACACTGCCAACAAGTTTTACTCAAAGTTTAATAAAAAAATACCAATGCAATAAAAAGTTATACAGCTGGTGTTGTATTTTTTTCGAGTACAATTTTTACAATGCTTTCAAGCTTTTCTTGGCATATTTAGATAATTCTTAACTGTTCATGTTTAACTTACTTCATATTCAAGTCCCTGATTTCAGATACTAACTTGAATACTTTGTTTCAGTCTACTTAAAATTCAAGTGGTTCCGATCTTTTTAGGACTGACTTGCTTTATATTAAAGCGGTTCCTATTTTCTAGAACTAAAATAATTCATATTTAAGAAATTTCAAGCATTTTAGGGCTGCTTATAATTTTTGAAGGACCAGTGTTCTTAGCGTTGAAGTGATTCCAGTTTGACGCACTCATGCACATATGTCACTCCAAAGTTTGCAAGGCTGATATTTAAATAAGCTCATGCTTTTTGGTCTGACTATGAAAGGTTTAAGTAAGCTCCAAACTCTTCAGGTCTAACTTAGTTTTTTTCCAATTTATTTGTGACTTAGTCACCTTCATTTTAAATCATTTAAACATGTTTATGTTTAATTCACTTCGTTTTCAGGTAATTGCACACTTTTCAAGACTGAATTTCGTTATATTTAAGTAATTTAAAATTTTAAAGAGTCGATTCTAGCTAACTTTGTATAGAAACTATTCAGTACTGACTTACATAATATTCATATGAGTTCATACTTCGCAAATGTGGTTGACTTCATATTGAAATGAAGCCAAACTTTCCAGGACTAGTTCACTTCATTTGCAAGTTATTCCATTTTTTTTTCAGGACAACTCCATCGCACATTCAAGTGATTCGATGCTAATTCACTTTATATCCAAGTGATTCTTGGACTTTAAATCCTATGATAAGTATGAAATCAGTACGATGAGATACCACACGTTAACTGCGGGTGGCGTGAGAATCCAAAACAAGAGGGAGTTATGCAAGAGCATAGACTTAAACTTATGTTCTTACAAAAGTGCTTTTTTTTCAACCACCAGATAAGTATTCTTTTGTTTTCTATTTCTTTTAGGTTCCTTTGTTATCGAGATTTTCAACTTTGGGCTGGTTCATCTCCCGTTGAACACCCTCAAATACCTTTTTGATATTTTCGTAACTTGTCCGGGGGAAGATTCGATCAAAGTCATTGCGGAATATAAATACAAAGGTCATTATTAGCATAGCCGGTAAGTTTGTGATTGTAATTGAAGCTTTTAAAAGTGTTCTGTTAGTCATTTTATATTTTAGGTCGTGAATGAAAAACCATACTCTTCACCTTTCAAAAGTTCTTGATCTCATGAAAAAATTTCCCTGAAAGGTTGATCTTTCTAAGTGGTCGGGATCACAATATAAAAGCTTTGAAAATACTCTGTTTCCCATGCGCACTTGCGCCACATAGTGACGATTACGAACAACGAACCATACTTTCCACTTTATGAAATTCCTTTACCACTAGAAAAACTTTGCCAGCGGTCGAGTTGTCTAGGTGGTCTGGATCAATACATAAACTCGTTCAAAAAAGTTTCTCTTTTCCATGGCCACTAGCAACAAGTAGTGGCCAACTTCGAATTTCTGTGTCAATGAAACAACAACAAATGCCTGTCAAACGTTTTTTATTTCAACCACCAGGGACGCGGTGGTGGTGTATTAAACCATGCGTCCAGATTTACTTTGAATCGATTGTTAACTCACCTACCTTTCAAAACATTTGACATTTGACACCTGAGTTATCATGCCAAAACGTGCCTTTAAATAGTTTCAAATTTTATAAACACAACACAATGTTCAAGGTTCATGTGGATACAACATAAAGAATTTATTATTCATGTCGACATCTGCAACTTGTTCATTCAAATATTCTTGAAAACAACTACATGCAGAAAGTTGCTCATCAAGAGCATTAAGGCTTAAAATTACTTGTAGAATCATAGTACAGGTAAACCTCGATAGTACGTACATCAGCTTTCTACTTCATATCGTAAATTCATAAAAACTACTAGTTGTATCTGATATTTACTAAAACCATAAGGAAGAGCAACGCTTTGCATTTTCTTTTGGTCATAGTAGATTTCAGATGCAACTAGTAGTTTATGCAATTGCGGATTTAGTAGAACGTATGATAGATCTGCAAAGAAACCTCAAAATGTAAAAATCGATATCGATTTCATTTCTTGATTGCTTTTTTATTTTATGTTGCTTCTTTTTGAACATTTTTATTATAATTTCGTACACAGAAGAAAATAATTGATAACAAACGCGTAAAATTTTCCCTCGTTTAATTCTAAGCCATAAACCACGAAATTGTTTGCAATCTTTTATAAGCAGCAACAATGTTTACCTCTTTCATACTACAGGCTAGATTAAGGCGTAATCTGGCTTAAATTTACATTAAATATTCCATTATTTTCTGCTAAATCTGACATTCCTCTATGTGTATTAGATAACGCTGAAAATTCATGTTATTTTATCAGTGTATGCCTTAAGAGTTTTCCGGAAATTTTTTTTTAAAAAGAATCGTACCTTGCATAGAAAGGCATCCACTATTTTAATTTTATTGTTAAATTTTAGGGAATTTGTTTTGATTTATTTAACCAAATTAAATTGAATAGCTACAGCTTCTTCAAAGACACAATTGCATGACAAACAACGGTTTACGAGTTGTGATATCTTGAAGATCATTCATTTAAAAACAAATTCGTCACATCGATAGAAAATTACTCTGGAGTTATAGCATTTGCTTGACCAAAAGCAGTTCATAGGACGATCGTATTGAAATTTTTCTTACAGTAAAAAAAATTTGGAATCGGGATTCGGACCATGACCCTCGGGACCCACGAGACTATACACAATTGATAAGTGATGTCAGTTGAAAGTGTATAAGGGCATGTTTTTCTCGACCAGTGCAAAATATAATCATTTCAAATGCGTATGGAATGAGTTTTCGACCCTTTTTGTAAAGCCGTAAAAACCAGTGCGACCAATTGGAGGAATATTGTGGCATTAGAATCTTCGACCGTTGCTTCTGTGGTTCATAGTTCCGATGGTACGAAAAATCGTACAGATAATTT
>JASCZW010007720.1:0-66502 GCA_034211315.2 Aedes japonicus
GTGAAACGAACCACAGTTGAGTTATGAATTTGAAATTTTAAATAATTCTGTTCAGGTTTTGAAGATCACTTCTCGAGTAATTCATAATTAGGGCCTAAAAGCCATTTGTAAACAATTAGTTTAAACGTTGATTTCTCAATACTCCTGTGAATTGAAAGCAACATCTGGTAGAGGAATTTTTTCTCTACCATTTGGTGTGGATGGATGTCGTAGGGCTCCCGTGATTCGAGGGAGATTAAGACCTAATCATGAATTGCTCGAGACTTGAACTTAATTATTATGGTATTATTTAGGAATTTTTTTGTGTGCGACGTCATTTTTTGAAGATTCTATGAAAATTTGAGAGTAACTTGGCTGAAAGTTAAATGTAGTATTTAAAGTAACAATTCTGGTTTAAACATGGTTTGGATGATCATTGGGCTGATGCAAATTTCGAAATGTTTGCTCCCCTAAGCTTAATCGACGCCAATTTGGGTCCTGATAGTCCCCAAAAAATTTGAAAACATTTGGTTTTAATTTGGCTTTGCACACGTTATTCAAAGTTTGTATGGGAATTAGTATGAAGAATCTCAAACTTACATTTCCAGATCCCTAACATCTTGATATTATGTCCTAAAACCAAATCTAATATAGATCATATAGTGTAAGTAGTCAACTATCAAAATGCCGAAGATACCTGACATGTAAGTTTCATACAAAAATACCTGAACCACTTTTTTTTCGATACCTGTGTACCATTTGTCCAAATTCCCTGCATCCCATTTTTTTTGCCAGCTGATCAAGGCCTGTTGACGGAAAATAGCAAAAAATTCGTTAAATGCGATTTGTCGATCATGAAAATCGCCAGCCATAGCGCCCACCTTGGCAAGTGAGTCCGCTTTCTCTTGCCTCGGAATGGAGCAATGAGAAATGACCCAAACGAAGATGATGGCGTATGGATTGTTTGATAGGGCACTCAAAAGAGATCGTACTTTCGTACTACTAACGAAATACGGTGAGTGCTTTGCTGGCCTCATTGCACGAATAGCCTGAAGTGAGCTGAGACTATCCGTAAAAATGAAAAATTGATCAGAGGGAATAGAGGCAATTCTATATAATGCATAATGTATAGCCGCCAATTTTGCGACGAATGCGGAGCAAGGATTTTGAAGTTAAAAAGAGGCGCTATGAATTTCGTTAAAAACACCAAATCTAGGGGAATCATTTGTTTTTGATCTGTAGGTGCAAAACTTCTTCCTTACAAAAATTGATGGAATGTACTCCAAACGGAGTGGATCTGGTATTCCATGAGCTTCTTGCTTCATGGTCAGATAAAAAACTACAGTAGATTTAGAGAAGTCTGAGGAGTATTATCACGATTAGGAACATTCGAAGAACGGCTCACCTCCAGAGTCATGTTCCAATAGTGTATTGTTATTATGGAATCATCGATATGATTTTGATTTTATTTTATACTCAAAATGATGCTTCAACTTGATTACTCTTACATGACCTTTTTGGTATTGAATAACAGAACAATTAATGCGCCTTGCTTTGAATGTATTTAACACAACTATGAGTGCGCAAGAGAATTAAGGAGGAGGCCCATGTAAGCCCATGAAAATAGCACTTTTCTTTATCAATGGACTGATATATGTCATTTTCAATGAAAATTCTCACACGGTATTTACCGAAACACGTGTGGAAGCCTCAACGGGCGAGGAAACGATGATAAAGATTTCCTTCAAATTCAGAAATTAATAGCATTTAAGTTAAACCTAAAAGGCTGATGCTTTAAAGTTGATTGAATCCGAATTGGATGAGGATTTGATGGAGATTCGATTGGGATTGGATGAAGATTGGACTAATGGACTTTGGTTTGGGAATTGGAAGGACAGGCATAAGTTTGGGATTAGATAGGGGTTGCATTAGAATTGCGATTGGATTGAATTGGGATTCCATTAAAATTTAGATTAGATTGGGATGGAATGGGGATTGAGAGGGGATTAAATTTAAAAAACAATAAGGTTGAATAAAGAATGGATTTCGAATGGATTAGGATTGCTTTGAAATTGGGATTGGATTGGGATTGGATTGGGATTGGATTGGGATTGGATTGGGATTGGATTGGGATTGGATTGGGATTGGATTGAGATTGGATTGGGATTGGATTGGGATTGGATTGGGATTGGATTGGGATTGGATTGGGATTGGATTGAGATTGGATTGAGATTGGATTGAGATTGGATTGGGATTGGATTGGAGATTGGATTGGGATTGGATTGGGATTGGATTGGGATTGGATTGGGATTGAGATTGGATTGGGATTGGATTGGGATTGGATTGGGATTGGATTGGGATTGGATTGGGATTGGATTGGGATTGGATTGGGATTGGATTGGGATTGGATTGGAGGATTGGATTGGGATTGGATTGGATTGGGATTGGATTGGGATTGGATTGGGATTGGATTGGGATTGGATTGGGATTGGATTGGGATTGGATTGGGATTGGATTGGGATTGGATTGGGATTGGGATTGGGATTGGATTGGGATTGGATTGGGATTGGATTGGGATTGGATTGGGATTGGATTGGGATTGGATTGAGATTGGATTGGGATTGGATTGGGATTGGATTAGGATTGGATTGGGATTGGATTGAGATTAGATTGGGATTGGATTGGGATTGGATTGGGATTGGATTGAGATTGGATTAGGATTGGATTGGGATTGGATTGGGATTGGATTGGGATTGGATTGGGATTGGATTGGGATTGGATTGGATTGATTGGATTGGGATTGGATTGGGATTGGATTGGGATTGGATTGGGATTGGATTGGGATTGGATTGGGATTGGATTGGGATTGGATTGGGATTGGATTGGGATTGGATTGGGATTGGATTGGGATTGGATTGGGATTGGATTGGGATTGGATTGGGATTGGATTGGACTGGATTGGGATTGGATTGGGATTGGATTGGGATTGGATTGGGATTGGATTGGAATTGGATTGGGATTGGATTAGGATTGGATTGGGATTGGATTGATTGGATTGGGATTGGATTGGGATTGGATTGAGGATTGGATTAGGATTGGATTGGGATTGGATTGGGATTGGATTAGATTGGATTGGAGATTGGATTGGGATTGGATTGGGATTAGATTGGGATTGGATTAGGATTGGATTGGGATTAGATTGGGATTGGATTGAGATTGGATTGGGATTGGATTGGGATTGGATTGAGGATTGGATTGGGATTGGATTGGGATTGGATTGGGATTGGATTGGGATTGGATTGGGATTGGATTGGGATTGGATTGGGATTAGATTGGGATTGGATTGGGATTGGATTGGGATTGGATTGGGATTGATTGGGATTGATTGGATTGGATTGGGATTGGATTGGGATTGGATTGAGGATTAGATTGGGATTGGATTGGGATTGGATTGGGATTGGATTGGGATTGGATTGGGATTGGATTGGGATTGGATTGGGATTGGATTGGGATTGGATTGGGATTGGATTGGGATTGGATTGGGATTGGATTGGGATTGGATTGGGATTGGATTGGGATTGGATTGGGATTGGATTGGGATTGGATTGGGATTGGATTGGGATTGGATTGGGATTGGATTGGGATTGGATTGGGATTGGATTGATCGAGATTGGATTGGGATTGGATTGATGGATTGATTGATTAGGGATCAGATTGGGATTGAATTTGAGATTGCGATTGTGTTGGATTTGGATGGCATTGAGATGTGTATTAAATGGAATTTCAGTGATTACACATGTTCAGAATGTTATCCTTTAAATTATGTTTAGTTCCTCTCTCTCTCTTGGTTTCTAATATAAGATTGTTTCAAATTAACGACACTTAAGTAGTTGGTACATAATGTTGAATGTTATTTAAATTGTTTTATAATAAACTAAAGTGTACGCAATTCGTTCGCACATAGGGGCAATATGAATCACCTACGATTTCGATAACGACAGCAAATATTGACAAATATCGTAACTTAATGAGCTTTCAGAAGATTGATGAAGAAATACTACCATCTATTGTAGCAAGAAAACTTTCCATAGCAGTGGAATTATATGAAAAACGATTTGATCAGGATTCTATTGTTGTTTGTGATCTTCAAGCTCCTGTATGTAGGGCCAAAAACGTTTGGGCGGGCCCGTAAGTAGAGACACTTATGCGAAACCCGCGAATATAGAGAAGACAATCTCCTTCCAAAAGCAAGTTCACACCCACGGCACTATACTGGAGCCCTCAATTGTCAGAATAAACCCAATAGATGTGGTCGAAGAGTCCGCCCTCGTTTCGCGAAATTTTAACAATAGAGCGGAGGTAGCCCCATGCTCCCTATCCAAATCGTTTCATTTGGGTGCCCGGATGGTCCCTCCCTTTCCCCGTTATACACTAAGGTTTTTTTTGCACGTTTTTTTTACACGGGTTGTTTTCGGCGTTAACTCAAGAACGGAACAACTTATCGACCTAATTCAAATCACATTTTACGTTTTGGGCCAAAAGTAATCATATGGCAGTTTTTCAAAAAATTCACAATTTTCGGTGTAACCACTCGAAATTTTCAAAATTGTATTTGGACCATTGTATGGAAAGGTAACGCATACATACAAAATCGGAGCAACATAAAATGTATAAGCATGAGAATTTATCAACTCTATTTAGTCTTTTTTTACACGGTTCCATACTAAAAGTGGAACGTATCCCCCTTGCAAAAAAAAAAAACCTTAGTGTATATTATGTCATGGATATTTAGTATATTTTGTAGCGGTCATATGATTATGTTAGAAAATTTAACTGAAATCTGTGTCGTCTCGGTGTTTCTGCTTTTGAAGAGCTGACTTTAAGCAAAGGCCTATGTTGGTCTATGGTCTTCTTAGGAATTGTCTTTAATTTTTGAGCTTTAAGAAGATTCTCCAAATTCGTTTTACAGTAAAAATTGTATCGATATTCCATTCAATTTTTGAAATCTTCAGAAAAGGCTATTATAGTCTAGAATTTCACAAACACATTTTACATTTATTAAATAAAACCTAAAAAGTGATTTAACCACAGCTTCGTTAAGTTATATATGAAGCAATTTGTTTTTTTTTTTGTAAATTGGTGTGAAATCAGTGACACAAATAAGACCAATCGAATACGTTGCACAAAACTACGAGTAAATTCGTGAAGCAAGTCAACCCTTATAAAACGGCTTTCCACAAGATAATGCTAGGTTGTAAGTCATTTGTTTTGTTATGGAAAGCGATCACTAATTTAATACACAAAAGTGCATAAGACGCTACAAATGCATGATATTTTTTTTAATTACTCAATATAGTTCAATACACAACTTGTCCTTAATTCTCAAATGCAAGACGTTTTGTCAACTTAACAGTTTTTCATCAAAACTAAGAAATGAATCAAAGAATGATCACCTCAATAAGTTTACCGCAGCTTTGAAATATTGTTTTACTATTCTTACTATTTACTACTTCTACTATGTTTACTCTGACTATTATCCAAAATGAACTGCAAATATCCTCCAGCACACCCAACGCGCTAAGCAAATATCCTCCAGCACACCCAACGCGCTAAGCATTACATTATTCATCCCATCCAATCACCTCGGTTAAAGAAACATGCTCCCCGATCAAATCGATTATCGAACATTTAATTTCCGCTTCATAAATACACCGCCCATCCGACAGCAACCGAGCAAAATGGAACCAACACACAACCGAAGCCTACCGCCGGAGCTGCAGGTCATGCGCTTTCAACTTCGGTTGATGGAACTGATAGGGCTGGTAGGTCCACAGGGACGCTTCCATCGGTGCCTGCTTGCCTTCGGTTGGGGAACGTTTGTCATTCTCTTCCCGAAAATCGTCCTGGGCATGGGAAGCACTCAGATGGACATCGTCATCAAAGGCCTCTCCGAGTTGCTCTTCCAGGTGAATCTCTACGTTTCGGTTGCAATTCTGGTCCTGAAGCTGCCATCCTTCAAACGGATGGTTCAACTGTTGAGTGAAATCATCCGACAAGGTAACTTTCAAAACAATCGAACTAACTTGAATGATTTTCCATTTTGCACCCATAGTGACGGACGACGATGGATCGACGGATTGCTACGATCAGATTCGAGAACAAAATTTGAAACTCAACAGATTTTCCAAGTTCTACTTCACTTACTGCTGTTTTGGACCGTTCATTTACTGCATTCCGGCTTTGGGTACCAGCTATGTGCGTTACTTCGGAGCCACCGTTGGGAATGTATCGAAGGTGCTACAGTTCGAACTTGCCATGGAACAGGAGTAAAATCAGTAAACAGTTTCTGAAAGCTGCCGGCTAGCATTGATCGTTTGGTTTCGATTTTTTTTTTCTCTCTCTCTCTCCTCAGGTTCTATGGATTGAACGTTCGAACGCATTTCGGGCATTACCATCTATTTATGGTGGTTTCGCTGACTGCTTATTGTATCTGTGCGTACCTGTCGGTGATCAAGGTTACCGCACTGCTCAGCGCGATCAGGTATAATTCATTAACCTACCGATTGGTGGCGATTCGGGTACGCGAAATGCTGCAGGACGGCCGACAGCCGGTCACGATATCCGACATCGAAGAGATCGTTAAGCTTCATAGGAAAGCATTTGAGTAGGAATGGATCAAGCGCTGATGTGGTTTAATCGTGAACCGGTTATTTTATTCTAGATTAACTGATTTGGTGGAGGAGATGGTCAATATTCCCTTGGCAATGCAGTTCATGACCTGCATTCTGTTCTGGTGCTTGGTCATGTTCTACGTTTCGACGGTAAGTTTGACCCACGTCGGATTTGGTAGTGGAGTTTCATGGGCATTGTTGTGTTTTCAGAACATCAGTTTGAATCTGTTCAACGTGATGGTGCCGTTCGGATTGTCACTGATTGAAACCTACGGTTATGCCTATTTGGGGTCGGAGCTGACAGCCGCAGCGCAGACAGTGGGACAAGCCATCTACGAATTGCCGTGGTACGAATCATCCGCCGAGTATCAGCGGTACTATCGTTTGATGATACAGCGAACTCAGCGTGCCACCGGAATCACGGCAATCAAGTTTTTCCTCGTTGGGATCGATAAATTTGGACGGGTGAGTTGGTGATTTGAATGTAGTCGGGATGAATAAGATGGATTCTATCTTTTTACAGGTGGTTCAAATGTCGTATTCGTACTTTTTGGTGCTCAGGGATGTTTTTAGTCAGTGAAGTTTGTTTGAAACTAGCAAATATCGAGTGTTCGTTAAATTTTTCTAAAGAAAGAGTTAATGGCATTTATTAAAAAGTTGTTTGTTTCAAAATAATAATTGACTTTCACATCATAGATACTTTTACAAAACGCCGATGAAAAACAGAAACAAAACACAATATAGCCTACTTAAACCCAACATTAATTTCAACAAGTAAGAAAGGCAGCGGCTGATGTTAGTGGGTTCGTGTTCTGGTGACTGCCGATAATGATACCAGCAGAGATTTTTTTTTGTCTTGATTATCGAGATTTTCAGCCTCGGGCTGGTTCATCTCCCATCGTAGTCAGTCAAACACCACTTCGTAACTTCTCCGGGGTGAGATTCGAACTCGTGAATTAGGCGTGAGAGGTATGGATGTTAACCAATACGCCGGTGTCGCCCCCCGCCAGCAGAGATCACAAACTATGTCACATTATTGCATATAATCGTACTTTCCGAACGATTATCCGGTCAAAAGAAGCTTAAACTATGTTCTAGAAGGACCAAAGCGGCCGTTTTATGTTTTAACGGGAAATTATCTAAAACGGAGGTGGAGTATGCCAATGAAATACGGATTGCGTCCACTGCAGAAAGATCATGGCCGTAAGAATGTTGATAACGGAAAGATAGGCAGGATTGATATGATCCTTTATAGACTGCGAGGTTGGCGAAGTACTAACATAAAAATAATTTAAAGAAAATAAGTTCTGTGAAAAGCTTTATTCACACGAAATGAGCAGCGTCTCGCATGTGTACACCTGGTGAACTGTCAGCCGTGAGACTTCTCTAAAGGGTACATCTGCTGTAGACATTTAAGTTCATACGAGACGGCAGACTGGATTCGGAAGGGATTGGTTTCAAATTGAGTTTACAATGGTTTTGGAATGGGATTGAGTTGGTATTGAATTGGGAATTGATTAAAATTGGATCTCAGTGCAGATTGAGTGGAGATTAGGCTGAGATTAGGTTGATAATAGATTGAGATTGGATTTCACTTGGATTAGTTTGGATTAAGATTTGATTAAGTTTGGTTTGGGACTAGATTGGGACTGGATTAGATTCAACAAGTATTGAAGATGGATTTAAATAGGTCTTTGATATTCCTATGGATTGATTGGATTTGGGTTTGGATTGTATTGGTATAGCGATTGGATTGAGATTACAAAAGAAGATTGGATCGAAAGAATATTGAGATTGTACTACGATTGTGAGATCGCATTCGAAGTTTAATTATGTAAGAATTGAGGAACACATTAAAACAAAATTTAGATTGGGTTGAGATTAGACAGATAGATGGATGGATTGATGGATAGATAGATAGATAGATAGATAGATAGATAGATAGATAGATAGATTTAGATGTAATTGGGATTATATAGAGAAGGCATTGAGATTAGAAAGGACTTGGATTAATATTGCATTGCGATTGGCTTTGAATTGGGATAAAATTTGATTTGAAACATATTGAGAATTACATTTTAATCCAATTGAATTTTAATTCTGGGACAAGATGGGCTGGTAGGAAAACACATTGATGGTACCTCAAAATAGTAAGTTTGAGATGGAGTTGAGACCAGAATCTGTTTGGATTCAGATTTTATTGGGATTGAAATTTTCTGCAATTTTTCGACTGAAAATGATTGAAAATTGTCAAAACACATTGAAACAATCAGTTCAGCGCCAGTTTTTTTTTTTTTTTTTTTAATAATGAACAAAACATTTGTACCGACTTGGGGGAATTCCCTTGATCCTTTTTTTATTTTCAATTTTTTTCAACTTAGAGAGACTATGACAGCTGTACTGGTTAATCGATTTTAGTAATGTTTATATTTATTAGGAAACATTTGCACAAAATTCGACGGCACTTGATTTAAAAACAAAAACATCTGTCATATAGTGAGTAAAAATTAGTTGTTGTACTTTGTGGGGGCTCCTTATGACGAAACTTCAAACTATTATTCTTAACAACTTGGCCATTTTCGGCTTCCTTCCTCGTTTTGTGGGCGTTTTTTTATCTAGATCCAGTTCCAGTCGAAGTGTATCATTGAGTGACACCATTTTGATTTATTGTTTTCAGACTTTCCCCCGTTGTGGTTCTTGGTCCATGCAATACTTTTTTTTTATAATTTATATGGAGCATGTGTTCGAATCAACTCCCTAACCCTCTTCTCCTTCCAAAAAGATAACGTGGTTAATGGACCGTCTGCATTTGGCAATCGGGCAATGGTTCACAAAGTCCTGTTCATAAACCAAGTATACTCATTTTTGAAAATATCACCATAATTTTTTTTTGAAATTTTTTATAGAGCGTAGACTTTGGTCAACAACCCCATCAACTCCCCTCAGAAAAGTCTACGTGTCTACGTGTGGGTTACATCAGGGATGTTCTCGTAGAACCGCGTTGGTTTATAGTTATAATGGTATCATCTAATTTATACGTATCATTTCACATATGGTTGGTTAAAATACTTCTATATTTTTGCTTTGGACCCGTCCCTTCCAATGATTTTTGCTCAATACTGTACTTTCGTGATCCTCATCTTTCTGGGCCATGCTATTCAACGCTAGTATATAGCTGGCGAAACGAACCGAAATGATTTCATAAGGGACGAATGGCCAGTTTTCAGTGGTCCGTAACTTTATCATTGTATTGGGTAGACATGGAAACCGGTAACTGTCCGATTAGCCAGTCTTGCAAGACTCTGTTTCGCATACCACATCTGGGCGGACTGTGGTGGGTGGACAAAGCCCACCAGCTGAGAGGTCATGGCGAACCGAAATCTGAAATCATTCCGGTTCATCTCGTGTGCTATTTGATAGCGTTGATGGCATAGCCTTGAATGAAGAAAGACGCGAAAATACAGCCTCAGTTATAAAATAAGACACCGGCAAACAAAGCAAAATAATTGTGCAGCTGAGGGGTGTGGTTATTTCTGTATTCATCATGGAATGAAACTAAATGAAATAAACATAACAAAAGACAATTCGAACCATTTGTTACCCATTTTTGATGACCCGGATAGGGAAACACATATTTTCAAACTGTTTATTAGGAGATTTTTATGGAAGCAAAAGTAGATTTTTTAAGGTAAAAACTTGAACTACTTATACTAATAGCACTTAATTGTTAATTCAATGCAAAAGAATTGTAAGTTTTTCTGATGTATTAATGGTGTATAAATGAAGTAATTGTGTTCAGTTGAACGAGAGTTATAAGCGTTCAAAAATCTTTCAACGCTCTCATTTTTCAAAATATTGAAATGACACCTGTTATAGAAAAGAGAAACGTAGTCCTACGTCCTTAAAAAAGTCATTTATAACGCAGAGATGTTCACTCTGATGAGGAAAGAAGTCATTTTTTGTTGACGCAGGCATGATTACTCTAATGACACAATAAAAAAAAATACGGTCCAATATTTTTAGTAAAGGAACAAAACTATCAAATATTATGAAATTATGAGAGATCGTGGAGCTTTTTCTGCGGACTTGCTGACTACTATCTTAATTCTATGAACAAGCAAGTGTGTTATTGTGTGGGTGTGTCAACCTCTACTACTCACCCAACCGAGGGCCCATATAGAATCTATGAGCAAGGTGCAGTATGATTGTTAGTTCCAAACAGCCCTATTCTGAGACCTTCAGAAACAAAATTCAGATTTAAACTCTACACAATTACTACACTGTTTAAAAAAAATCCCATCGCCTCGCAGTCCCCCTACTCACAAACATCAAGTTAGAGCGCGGCCAGCTTGATTCACTGTGTTTGTGCTCGGTATTAAACGTAAGCAAACATTATACGAAACAAGAATGAAACAATGAGATTATGACCCATCAGTAACGGTATGACTAACGTGAGCACAGTTACTTATATTAACTACTTGGAAAGGTCTATCCTACTGCTTTAAACGTTGTTTTCTAAGCAGGTCCTCCACGTACTATTTCTAACATACATCCCTGTCATCCCCAGTCTAAAGTTGACATTTTTATTTTTTTGCATCATTTCGAACAGTTTAAAATTCACCATGACTAACACATTCACTCTTTTCGATAATGGTGCAATAACATTCAATAATAACAATTAATAACAATAATGATGCAGTAATCTTCTATAACTTTCAAATTATAAGTGCAATCGTATGCAAGTAAAAGAAAAAGTTGTTGGAACATCCATGATTGTTCAAACAAACATAATTTTGGTGACAAACCATCTCGATTAAATTATGAAAAGGGCGTGTTTCTTAAGTTTTAAGCTACTCGTGAAATGAAATTAATATGAATTTATCATAATAACTCGAAAACAGTTATCTTTAGCAAGATTATTATTACGAACATTTCGATTAGAAATTTAATGTAGTAGCATATTTTGGCACTGAAAAAGACTTTTGATAAACATAAATTAATTTAACGAAAATCTTCCAAAAGTTACTATTGGGAATACTGTTTAAACAATTTTTTGTTCATGTTGTTCTCACCTCTGGAACAATGGTTTTTTGTCCAAATTTTATACTCAAAATTAAAAAATAATAAAAATAGCGTATTGTGGGGATTTGAATTTTCTGATTTATATATGATTTTTCATGTGATTTTTTTCTGTGTAGATTTTTTTCATGAACATTTTGATTCCGTACCATGTCTTTTCATACACTTTTTCTGTTAAACGAACGATTTCCGAGTTACTGTTTTTCTACAACTGCTGAATCAAAAACACATAAGCCCTTCTCAAAAGTGTCTTAAATTTTTAGCCACTCATAACATATTTCGAAAACGGTTACATTTAGGGAGATTATTATTCAAACATTTCGAATAGAAATTTGATGTAGAATCATAATTTGACATTGAAAAGTACTTCTGATAGACATAAATTAATTTAATGAATATCTTCCAAAAGTTGCTATTGGGAACACTTTTTTAACCATTTTTTGTTCATGTTGTTTTTTTTCAGACACATTTTCTGTAAAACGAATGATTTCCGTGTCACTGCTTTTCTAAAACTGTAGTATCAAAAACTCATAAGCCCTTCTCAAAAATTACTTTTGTATAAAAATAACAAACCGTTTCTCACACTGAAAAAATATTTTACTTAGCTACTACAACACATGTAGATATTTTCCAACACTAAAATAAGTGTCGGTTACATGAATATCACATAGAAAATGAAATTCTACTTGACTCATCATTTACATTTCATTGGACACATAAGATTCATTTGATATTGCAAAGCGTTTTCTACTTCGTGAAAGTGAAGTGAATGTTTAGTGGATATTTTCCACTGATTATTTGATTTTTTTCTGGGTGCATGTCAAAACACTTTATACTATTATTTCAAACTCGTTTGCAAAATTTCGGCCAAATCTAAAATACCAAAGTTTTGTCATTTACTAATTTGGCGGGGAACCGCTCTATACAATGAGTCAACGATGTATTTTGGTTATTTGTTCCGTAAAACAAATGAACAAATAACAACATAAGGTGCTACAAAAATGGAAAGTGGACTTTTAGTCGTTTCCCTTAGACTGAAGGTAAGAAGTTTAAAATGAACTACGACATATCTTGTTAGTATCACACCTGATGTTTGTGCCTTTATCTAAACGTCCTACGACGTGGCACCGAAGACATGAGTAGAATATGTGATACTTTCGCAACTGGTCTCACATATAGGTCTAAAGCCTTCTCACCATGGGCAAGGTTAAAAATTTGTCATTCGAGAGGGAAATTTGTGGTCTAACTCTAGTCAGTTACAAAGCAAGACCCTTGTTACGACAAACACTTGGTAGTCACAGGGCGATTGTGCGACCGGGCAATCCCTCGACATGGCTGAATGACAGTACTATAATTGGAGAAAAAGTCAACCATGAAAACAAATGTTTTGGATTGTTAATAAGTTTTATTATCTAGATTCGTATGTAATTTGAATTGATTTACGAACCTTGTCCGAATGAGATTCTTAACCTACTTAACCTCCTTAACCTCTCTTACTGCAGTGGAATCGTAATTTAATATTCTAATACCGAAATGTAAGTAAATTATACATGAAATTTCTAACTACTAAAACCTAAACAGTAAGTATCAGTTAGCCGAATTTTGGTGTTTGGTTTCACTCCAACATAAATCACAACAACCCTGGTAGACGTATTTCCAGTGATAGCTGTGTTTGATGACGATCAAAAATAATCAAAATTATTAACAATCAACTTGTTAATAATCAAAATTGTTATAAATTGTTGTTTGGAATAAAACACTAGAGTAGGTCTTACACCTAAATTTGTTAGTCTGCTCAGTCTAATAATTAAATAAATAAATAGTAGCTTTGAAGCTGTCAAACAGGAGCTATCAGATCGAGGATTTTGTAGAGTTCACAACGGAACTATTTTCCGTAAGTTTTTGGAATTTTCAATTCACTTTGTTTTATTTTTCTGGTGTTAAATACGAATACGTATTTTGAATATCATTTAACATTCATTTAATTAAATCTACGAAGTGATTTTGACAAGGCTTCTTTAAAATATTTAAGAAGCAAATGAAACGCATAGCTCTGTGAATGAAGATATGGCTGATTTTACCCTTATTCCCCTAATATTGTTGTGTTTTTCAAAAAAATTTTTGCTCGATGTGGTTAAAAAACTACAAAACATGGCTAATCCCATGTGAAATTTCCTGGAGAATCGGTTAGAGTTAAATTTGATCACACCACGGCTCTGTAAATGAAGATATGGCTGGTTTTACCCTGATTCCAATAATATTTTCATGTTTTTCACAATTTTCTTTGCTCGGTGTGACTCAAGATCAACAAATTAAGGCTAGTCCTTTGTATAGTTGCCGAAAAATCGATTGAAATTGGTTTCGTTTATCGCACAGCTCTGTGAACGAAGATATGGTTGATTTTACCCCGATTCCCCTAATATTGTTTGGGTTTATCAGAAATTGCATGGTTCGGTTTGTCTCAAGATCAACAAAATAAAGCTAGTCCTATGCGAAATTACCTAAAAAATCGATTGAAGTTTGTTTCATTAACCGCACGGCTCTGTTAATGAAGATATAGCTGATTTTACCCTAATTTCCCTAGTACTTTTGTGTAATTCATAAATTTATTTGTTCGGTGTGTTTCTACAACAACAAAATAAGACTAGTCCCATATAAATTTTTCTGGCCAATCAATTGAAGTTAGTTTCATTTACGGCACGGCTCTGCGAATGAAGATATGGCTGATTTTACCCTAATTCCACTAACATTTTCGTTTTTTTTCAGAAATTTTTTGTTCGGTGTTTTTCTAAAGCAACACAATAAAGTTAATCCAATGCAAATTTCCTGGAGACTTGATTGGAGTTAGTTTCAACAGCCTGTGAATGAATATAGGCACATTTTACCCTGATTTCCCCAATATTTTTGAAAAAAAGAAAAAAATCATTATTAGTAAACATGGCACCGCTCAAACGTCATCTAATGAATTCGTGAAAATGCTGTCTACTGCCTACTTTATACTTTTAAGGTACTTACAGCTTACGGCAAGAATGAATGCAATGAACTTAGGGGAATATTAGGGGAATCGGGGTAAAATTGACCATATCTTTGTTCACAGAACTGTACGGTGAACGAAATCGATTTCAATCGATTTTCTAGCAAATTTTACTAAGGACTAGCATTAATTTGTTAATCTTGAGTAACCCTGACAAAAAAAAATTATTATAAACACGAAACTATTAGGGGAATTAGGGTATAATCAGCCATATCTACGTTCAAAGAGCCGTACGGTATATAAAACCAATTTCAATCGATTCCCCAAAAAAATTCACAAAGAACTAGCATTATATTGTTGATCTTGAGTCACACCGAGCAAAGAAAATTGTGAAAAACATGAAAACATTAGGGGAATCAGGGTAAAACCAGCCATATCTTCATTCAAAGAGCCGTGCGGTGAACAAAACTAACTCTAGTCGATTCTCCAGGAAATTTCACATGGGACTAGCTATATTTTGTTGTTCTTTAATCACATCGAGTAAAGAAATTTCTGAAAAACACAACAATATTAGGGGAATAAGGGTAAAATCAGCCATATCTTCATTCACAGAGCCGTTCAGTTAAGGAAACCAACTCCAATCGATTTTTCAGGCAATTTTGCATAGGACTAGCCCTATTTTGTTGTTATTGAGTCACACGGAACAAAGCAGTCTCTGAATAACACAACAATATTAGGGAAATCGGGGTAAAATCAACCATATCTTCGTTCGAAGAGCTATGCGGTGAACAAAAGTAATTTCAAGCGATTTCTCAGCAAATTTTTCAAAGGACTAGCCTTAATTTGTTGAGCTTGAGTCACACCGACCAAAGAAATTTTTGATAAACTCAAAACTATAAGGGAAATCAGGGTAAAATCAGCCATATTTACGTTCACAGAGCCGTGCGGTAGATGAAACCAACTTTAATCGATTTCCCAAAAAATGTTTCAAAGAACTAGCATTAATTTGTTGATCCTGAGTCAGACCGAGCAAAGAAATTTGTGAAAAACATGAAAATTTTAGGGGAATCAAGGTAAAATCAGCCATTTCTTCATTCACAGAGCCATGCGTTAAACGAAACCTTCTTCAATCGATATTCCTGGAAATTTTACATAGGACTAACATCATTTTGTTGATCTTGAGTCGCACTGAGCAAAGAAATATCTCAACAACAAGGAAATAATAGGGAAACAAGGGTAAAATGAGCTCATTTGCTCCCCAAGCAGTTCCGTGCGGCCAATGAGACTACGTCCATTCGATTTCTTAGAAATTTTCCTTCAAGTAGAGGTATCATTTAAAGAAATCGTTTCACTCCGAGCTGAGATATAGAATTCTTTCGCGTTTTGGGCACCTTTTTTCCCACTGTGCATTGCCTGTCTTGATTTCATTGGCAGTTTTGCTAGAAACCATTTAGGTACGGTAGTTTGTTTTGAATTCACTCCTCTCTGTACTAGACCCTCTCTAGTAGTAAGTATTTAATGCAGCTTCAATTTCGACTGACTAATTTTTCTTATTTCAATTAGATAACCTATCATAACGCGTTTGGACGCATAGCTAATTGCATAGCTTGTGTTTAATTTTGTTAACATTTTATCCAGCTTTCACATGTCTTGAAATACATCAACAAATGTGTGTTGGATTTTATATTATGTTATATGGATAGTGAATGTATATTTACTAAAAAACAAACCTTTTTTTAGCACATATGGTTTGAACTTAAACGACTGTGAATGGAGTAATGTCCTCCGAAGAACACGTTATCTGGACTCAAGAGACTGATAGAAGCGGGAAACAGATGTGGTTTGAGTTCATTCCGGCTGAGTGAATACCTTTTCCGAGTTCATTGAACTTTCCCTGAAGACCGTTGAATTTCCTGGAATTTCCATGAAGTTCATTGGACTTTTCTGATATTCATTGAACTTTCCTGAAGGTCGTTAAACTTTCTTAAGTTTCATTGAACTTCTATGAAATTCTTTGTGCTTTCCTGAAGTTCGTTGAATTTCCATAAATTTCTCTACAGTTAGTTGAACTTCGCTAAAGTTTATTAAATTACCAGAAGTTCGTAGGATTTCCATGAAGTTCGTTGAACTTCTCTGAAATGCATTGAATGTCGATGAAGTGTGTTGAACTTTCCTAAAGATCATAAATTGTTTATGAAATTCGGAGAACTTCCTGAAGTTCATTGAATTTCCATGGAGATTATTGAATCTCTGAGGTTTGTGGAACATCCCTGAAGTTCGTTGAAGTTCCTAAAAGTTTGTTGAATACCCCAGGGTTTCCTTGAATTTTCTTGAATTTCCATCGAAGTTCGTTCAACTTCTCTAAAGTTCATTGAATTGCTATGAAATTCGTTGAACTTCCTCGAAGTTCAAAGAACTTCCTTAAAGTTCGTTGAACTCCCCTTAAGGTCGTTTTAGTTTCTTAAATTCCCATAAAATTGAATGAATTTTCCTAAACTTTATTGAATTTCTATGAAATTTGTTGAACTTCCTTGAAGTTCGCAGAACATCCCGGAAGTTTGTTGAATTTCCTTAAAGTTCTTTCAACTTCCTTGAAGTTCGTTGAAGTTTCTTAAATTTCCATGAAATTTGTTGAGCTTTTCTGAAGATCGTATAAAATCCCTGAAAATCGTAGAACTTTATTGAAGTTCATTAAAGATCCATGAAGTTCGTTAAACTTCTCTAAAGATCATTGAATTGCTATGAAATTCGTTGAACTTCCCTGAAGTTTATTGAATTTCTATGGAGTTTGTTGAACTTTCTTGAAGTACTTAGAACACCGCTGGAGGCCCTCATTCGTTGAGCGCATTTCTCAAATGATCCCACAATGTGAGTTTCTTTTTGGCATCGGGAGTTTTTAACCAGACCAGCGCAAGGTCTCGGGTTTGTAAATTAATGTGAAATCAGTGATACAAATAAGACATAGCTACTTCGTTGCACAAAACTACGAATAAATCAAGAATTGTACATTAAGAAACTTGTATGTAAGCCGTAATCGCAAGGTTGCCATTCAAGTTACTAAATAATTGTTCCACAAAATTAAGGAATCTATCTAAAAATTGTCACCTCAATTAGTTTAGCTCAGAAATGAATATTCTTGTACATTGTGACGTACAATTTTTCTACCCTTATAGCAGCATATTTCAACTTCAAAACCAATAGAAATATCCTCCAGGAGACGCAACGCTCGAAACATCACATTATGCATCCCATTCAATCACCTCCGTTAAAGAAACATGCTCCCCGATCAAATCGTTTACCAAACATATTAACATTCCGCTTCATAAATACACCGCCCATCCGACAGCAATCGAGCAAAATGGAACCAACACTCAATCGAAGCCTACCGCCGGAGTTGCAGGTCATGCGCTTTCCCCTCCGGTTCATGGGAGTTATCGGGCTGGTGGGTCCACCGGGACGCTTCCATCGGTGCATACTCGCCTTGGGTTGGGTAACGTTTGTCATTCTTTTTCCGAAAATCGTCCTGGGCATGGGAAGCACCCAGATGGACATCGTCGTCAAAGGTCTTACCGAGTTGCTTTTCCAAGGAAATCTCTACCTTTCGGTTGCGATTCTGGTCCTGAAGCTGGCGTCCATCAAACGGATGATCCGACTGTTGAGTGAAATCATCCGACAAGGTAACTTTCGAAACAATTGAACTAACTTGAATGATTTTCCATTTTGCACCCATAGTGACGGACGACGATGGATCGACGGATTGCTACGATCAGATTCGAGAACAAAATTTGAAACTCAACAGATTTTCCAAGTTCTACTTCACTTACTGCTGCTTTGGACCGTTCATTTACTGCATTCCGGCTTTCTGTACCAGCTATGTGCGTTACTTCGGAGCCACCGTTGGGAATGTATCGAAGGTGGAGTTCGACCTTCCCATGGAACAGGAGTAAAATCAACAGTTTGTGAAAGCTGCCGGCTAGCATTGATCGTTTGGTTCTCTCCCTCTTCAGGTTCTATGGATTGAGCATTCGAACGCATTTCGGGCATTACAATTTATTTATGGCGGTTTCGCTGTCTTCTTATTACATCGGTGCGTTCCTGTCGGTGATCAAAATTACCGTTCTGCTGAGCGCGATCAGGTATAATTCATTAACCTACCGATTGGTGGCGATTCGGGTTCGCGAAATGCTGCAGGACGGCCAGCAGGCGGTCACGATATCCGACATCGACGGAATCGTGAAGCTTCATAGAAAAGCATTTGAGTAGGAATGGATCAAGCGCTGATGCGGTTTAATCGTGAACCGATTATTTTATTCTAGATTAACTGATTTGGTGGAGGAGATGGTCAATATTCCCTTGGCAATGCAATTCCTGACCTGTATTCTGTTCTGGTGCTTGGTCATGTTCTACGTTTCGACGGTAAGTTTGACCGAAGTCGCATTTGGTAGGGGAGTTTCGTAGACTTTTTTTTCAGAACGTCAATCTAAATCTGTTCAACGTGATGGTGCCGTTCGGGTCGTCGATGATTGAAACCTACGGTTATGCCTATTTGGGGTCGGAGCTGACAGCAGCAGCGCAGACAGTGGGACAGGCCATCTACGAATTGCCGTGGTACGAAGCATCCGCCGAGTTTCAGCGGTACTACCGTTTGATGATACAACGAACTCAGCGTGACACCGGAATCACGGCGGTCAAGTTTTTCCTCGTTGGGATCGATAAATTTGGACGGGTGAGTAAGATGGATTCCGTTATTTCGGGATGAATAAGATGGATTCTATCATTTCACAGGTGGTTCAAATGGCCTATTCGTACTATTTGGTACTCAGGGATGTTTTTAGCCAGTGAAGTTTATGTGAAACCCGCGAAGAAAGTATTGAGTGTTTGTTAGAAGGGGTTCATAATATGCATTAACATGTTGTATGTTTCAAATTAATTAGAAAATGTTTTTCTATGATGAACAGTTGATTCTCACATCGTAGGCACATTCACAAAATGACGATGAAAAACAGCAACATAACTCACAAATGCAATGAAACAAGAAAACAATTCTTAATTCCAACCCATTGGGCTTACAAACCAACACCTTAGGAAGGCAGCAACTCATCCCAATCACAATGACGAATGTACGAGTGAGTTCGCGTTCTGGTGACTACCGATAATGACACCACAGGAAAAAAATATGTTTAATTATAACATTTTATCGTGCTTTCCGAATGACTATCTAGATCTTCGTTGCCTTGTAGAACATGTGCTGCACTGATTAGACTATGACAGTCAATTGATTCACAATGCAGATTATAGAGAGACATCATTCGGTTTGCTATTGGTACAAATTTCGCATAGTTTATCCGCTTGGTATTTAATGCAAACAAGTTCCGATTCCTCAAATGACGCGAGGGGGTGTGGAAATTTAGACTACATAATACTGGTTTGCAACAAGTTCCGGAAGTTAGGGGAGGTAATGCGACGTGATACACTCTCGTTAACAAAAGAGATCATGGAAAACTCTCTTCGTTCTTTTAGAGTTTGAATGTCAATAAGCATACATCGTGCTTCGTAAGACGGGTGTGGAAATGTTGTCTAGCCTTATTTACGGATAAAATACAAGAGAAACTGTTTTTGTACTGATTTTAATCGTTCTTCATGTGTATTCATAAAAGGAGACCATATGACACTACAATACTCTAGAATAGACTTGACATATGCAACGTACAATGTTTTGATTGTATATGGGTCATAAAAGTTTTAACCAAAACATTTAATGAAACCTAGCATATTGGTTGCTTTATAGATAATTGTGTTGTTATGGTCAATAAAGTTAAGGTTAGAATCTACAAAAACATCTTAATCTCTGACTCTCCCGCCTTTTTCTACAATTTCAGTTCCTAAAGAAACAGTAATTTGAGGTGTATTTTGTTTTCTATGGAGAGTAATAAAGTTACATTTCTTAACGTTTCTTGTAAGCTTTTTGTGCACCATATGTTAGATAATAATATTTCGTTTATATTAAGAGTGTTCCGATCAAAATTTGGTCAAACAGTAATGTGTGTGAGTCGATCAGACTTTTTGATAATAAGTCAAATTCTTTTTCAAGTTCAGAATCTTATGATCTTATGACAGAATACAGGAGAAATATTCAGCTGAGCTTCCTTTTTACCGAATGCAAATTGTCGGGTCTTTCGTTTGACACCTGTCATAAGATTTTGTACAGTCTCCTTGTCCACTTTATTCACCGCAGAACGCTAGTTTGCCTTGAACTGTTTCTCGCTCACAACAGCTTTTTGAGTCTTCTTAAGGCTCCGCTTGACGATGGCCCAATATTGTTCAATTGTTACGCACACATCTTCAATATGAGGGGTGTTACTAATGCGGACTACTTTGGCTGTATCCAAAATAAAAAAATCTTTCTTGGACGGCCAGGCGTCACTTTCTTGGGAACTACGCCGGGTAAATTTGCCCCAATCACAACTTTTGCAGCCCTGCAAACTTCACAATAGCATTTATCAGTCAACCTTGTTCGCTGCGTATAATCCTACTTGTACTTGTGCAAGTGCAACAAACCTGATTTATTTTCACTGTTTTAGTTTTTCGAGAGGCATAGAATGGACACTTTTCTTCTATTATATTCGTGATTACCCATTTATAATTTCTTCACTAGTTAACCCGTCACCACTTCGAAGTAAATTCACACTGTTGACAATCGTGAAACATTCAATGCCAACTGCGATTTATGGATCTGTCAAATATGGTATAAAACATTTTTTGGGGTTCCTATGGTGAGTTGTCAACTTCGAAGGAGGGTGCGACCGACCTCTTGTCCTCACAAGTTCCTACCTCACGCCTCACAGTGGCACAATTCTGAAAAAAGACGGTCAAAAACATTTTCACCCTTTTGTCATCATTTTATCGACTTGGTGTCTTTAGAAGAGTTGCTCAAAATATTATTCCGCATCTTTTTAAAAAACAGGCCTAACCTTTCATAAGGGCTTAAGTACACTTTCAAATTCTAACTTTTTCCAGCTACGAGATAACGGGTTGTTGTCTTCGACAAAGTTGTAGAGCAAGTAATTTTAAGAAAAGTTGCTGAAGACACTAAGTTTCTAGAGCCTAACGTTAAAGAGATATATATGGTTTTTTTTCAGCACTACCTTACAACTGGTTTTTTGAGATTATTAGTTCTTTGTTCAAATTTGACGATTTCAATATGTTCAAAGAAATTGTAGGAATTATTAAATTAAACATTTTTGCTGAACACACCAATGCTCTCTGATGACCACATTTTGATATATGGTAATTGAAGTGTCGGTGTGACGTCATAATCAACCGCTTCAAAAAGGGTGGGCGGGTCCTGGCGGGGTCTAAAACAGATTGTATTTGAAAGATTATCTTATGTACAAGTTTTCCTTAAATTTTCAGCGTTGGGTACTGAAGGGTACCTAGTAAATCTTCAGTTTGAAATTATTTCAAATAGTACACGGAAAATAATCCACACATATTTATTGGCAATCCATAGAAAATTCCACATAATACTGATGTGTTCACACACAAACAGCACCCTCCAAGAAACACAAATGAACTTTATGTACCAAATGTGGCGCGCCTCCACGAGTCATATGTGATGTGATGTGATAGAATGCCACCACCAGTGCAGGACTATGCAGTGTAGGATTATATTAAAATATTGCGTTTAGTGGTATTAAGGTAAGAAAAGAAATCAGAAATCATCAAACCGGGCTCTTCGATCCCTCAAATTGCTATCTTTGAAATGTAACTAGAATTGTATAAAGAAGTATTTTAACAACACAATAGATATACAATAATATCTCTCATTGAAATTTTATCTTCGATATTTGGAATGATCTTTTCTGTTTTCAGTTTTTCCAGCACTAGTAAGATATTAATACATATCATATTTTTTAATACACATCTAAAAAGCTTTTCCTAGTACATACGCCCTTTTCATCTTTTCGTATTGACAAACTGTAACCGCTTTTTAAATGGTCCAGTAATTTAATTTGTGTAATGTGTCATTTGTAATTCCATATTCATCAATCAAGTTTAAAATTTAGCATTTTTGTTTTTTATGATTTCTTAATTTATTTACGGAAAAAGAAGGGACCATCAGGGCACCCAAGCGAAACAATTTGGGTAGGGAGCATGGGACTGCCTCTTCCCTATTGTTAACATTTCGCGGAACGAGCACGGGCTCTTCGACCCCATCTATTGGGATTATTCTGACAATCGAGGGCTCGATTTCAGCGCTGTTAGTGTGAACTTGCTTTTGGAAGGAGATTTTTTCGCTAACTTCGCGGGTTTCACGTAAGTATTTCGGCTACCGGCCTGCCCAAAAGTTTTTGGCCCTTTGTACAGGACCTTGATGATCACAAACAACAATAGAATCCTGATCAAATCGTTTTTCTGATTATTCCAGTGCTATGGAAAGTTACCTGGCTACAATAGATGGTAGTATTACATCATCATCCGACAAGGCTATATTCGAACCAATCAAGCTAACTTCGAATCGAACGTTTTTCTATTCGCATCCATAGTTGCGGAAGGCGATGAATAAACGGATTGCTACGATCAGTTTCGAGAGGAGAACTTGAAACTCGAACATTTTTCTAAGCTTTGGATCGTCAATTTACTGAAAACTGTCGTTGAGTACCAGCTATGTGCGTTACTTATATGCATCTCTATCGCAGCGAATTAAACGAAGGTGCTACAGTTCGAATTTCCAGTGGAATAAAAGTTAAATCAACCGCTGCCGTTGACGGTGCCGATATTGGTCTTCCTGTTTTCATTCCGATTAGATTATATGGATCCATATGGATATGGATTGTACATCCGAACAAATTTCGAGCATTACAACTCATATGGTTCGCGTTCGTTGACGGCCTATCACATTACTGTGTACCTGTCGGTGACCCATGTTACCGTACTGCTAAGTCCGATCAAGTACAAGTCTTTAACCTACTGAGTGGTGGCGGTCCGAGTTCAATGATTGCAAGGGGATTGGTGCCTGATATCGATGAAGTTGTTCAACTTAATAGTAAATCGTTCGTGTGACAATTAAGTCTATAATTGTCCCTATGGAATTCGAGACGAGTATTCATTTTAAATGGTCAATATTCCGTCGGCGATGCTATCTCTGACCTGTATTCTGTTATGGTGTTTCCATGGTGACTCTGAATAGGAAGTATTCACAATTTAAAGAACGCCAATCTGACTTTGTTTAAAGTGCGTTTTAGCAGGTCTATCGACTCAAGGTGCCACCTCTAGCCACACAAAACGGCCATAACTGGTTGCAGCAACTGAACTGTAACATTATTAAGTTCCATAGATGTTAGTTTTACCGATTTGCAACAAGAGTTCAACTACGAACTGGAATCATGGCAGGAAGTCACAAGTTAGAAGCAACCGACGTAGAAGTGTATGGACTTCTTGGAACTTTTTTTAATAGGGCGAATCAAACAATGAGAGATTCTCCCCTCTCTCGCTCTCTTTCATTTAATACAGCGCCATTCTAAAACTTTCGATGGATTCTTCAGTACAGATCGAAACACAACAGTGCTGGCTAGCATATTCTACAAATAGTAGAAAGAAAAACGTAAAGGCGAATGGAATATGAGCATGACCATGATTGACCGCTCGAGGTTGCTACTCCGTTATTGCCAGATCAGTTGTTATTACACAGAGATACAACAGATCCTCAATGTGTAAAAACTGGTGATCCCAAACTAAGGCAATACCGGCGCCGGCCCCGCCCAAATGCAGGTCAAGTAGGGAATAGATAGAAATATGTTGACGTGATACTCGCTTTATTGGAAGCCGAGAGCACCTCTGCACCTCTCCACGAGAAATCACTGGGATGTTGAATAAAATGGTTGGGTTGGCAGCGGGATGCGTTTTGGTAAACAGTGTGCTGAATTCAACTGACGTCGGCAGCGAATAAGATATATAACTATGTTCCCGAGTCATTCTCTGTACATAGATGCACATTAAAGATATTCAAATGTTGGCACCGATTCAAACCAACAGTAGGGATGCCGTTGGGGCCACTCACAAGTGTGGTGTCCATTCGCAGAATATAGTATGTTAAACACTGGGTTGAGGTCCGATTTAAACCAACAGTAAGGATGCTGTTGGAGTTACTCACAAGTGTGGATGGTTTTTTTTCACCAGGCCCACCAGGTAAAGGTGATTGGAATATGAAAGAAAGCGAAAGTAATCAAAGAGAAAGTCTCGCAATGTTTGATTCGCTCTTATGAAAAAAGTCCCAAGACTTGATCTTATTCAATCTGAAAATGTATGGAGATTTTTCGTGTTTGCGAAACGAAGACGTATATCACTATAATTTGTGAACCAGGGAAACCGGAAGGCTTTTGTGCACCAATTAAAATTTTTGAATTGGATGAATTGATGATTTTTACCGTACTGCTTATCAACCACAGAGGGGGTTGCCACCTAGAGGAAAAAGCTAGAACTAAGTGAGCTAAAACTTGAGCATCGATTAATTTGGAAGGGTGAATGGGATGGAATTCTTGTTAGGAATAACAGATATCGTTTCCATTTACCAAGTGATTTAAAAGTCCTATTATTGCAATTCGGTGCTCAGAGATGTTTTCAACAAATGATTCGTAAAAACTTCATATACTTCATTCAGTCCAAGGTTTCATAATTATTTTCTCGTCATGGATTTTACGATTTACAATCTTTTATTCGAATCACAATGTTTACCAAATGAACCCTCATTAGGACTCCACATCATAGAAAACCAACACACTATTTATTGAAGTAATTTGCTTCGATCAAATAACAACCTTTCGTACATTTCATCCACGCATTCAGCCACCATCGTGCCATTCGGAGTGCGCCTTTCGCCATGGAACTATCATTCGATCAAAGTTTACCACCGGAGCTGGAGATTATGCCCTTGCAACTTCGCCTATTTCGACTGATAGGAATTATTGGGCCCAAAGGACGCATTTATCGGTTTTTCCTCGCCTTCGGATGGGCTACATTCGTGATTTTGTTCCCAAAATGCGTGCTCGGTTTCGGAACCACGAGATTCGACGCCATCACCAAAGGACTTGCGGAGCTTCTGTTCGAAGGAAATCTTTGCATCGTAGCCGCCGCTTTGATTCTAAAAACCGCTCAGTTCAAACAATTGATGCAGCTTTTAAATGGTTTCATCCGAACAGGTAACATGCGAGAAAAGTCAACAAATGTCAACTTAACGATTTTCAATTTCCCCAGTAACGAACGACGACGACCAACTCAAGGATTGCTACGATTTAATTCGTGAGCAGAATTCAAAAATCCACCGATTCACTCAACTTTACTTTGCCTACTGCTGCCTTGGCCCGTTCGTTTTTTGCATTCCACCGGTGGCCACCAGCTATGTCCGATATTTTAGCGCCACCATCCAGGGTAATGATTCCGTACAGCTGGAGTTTCAGCTTCCGATGGAACAGGAGTAAGTCACCGACTACCAGCATTTTCTGACACTGACATTGATCGTTTCGTTGTTTTGCGAAGATTTTACGGACTGAACATCCGGACGGATTTTGCGCACTACCACCTCTTCGTGGTGCTCTCGTTGCTAGCCTACTGCGTCTGCTCGTACTTCTCGATGATCAAGGTCACCACACTGCTCATAATGATCAAATACAGCTCCCTAACCTTCCGGCTGGTGGCGATTCGTGTCCGAAATCTGGCACAATTCACTGCCTCCCAGCGGCAACAATATCAGAGCATTAAGTTGGCCAGCATCGAAAAAATCGTCCAGTTGCACGATGAAGCTTTCCAGTAAGTGCTTCAATGTTTGGAAGTTTAAGTTTGATTTAATTTTTTCCGCAGGATTACGGAACTGGTGGAGGACATTGCCAATATTCCGGTAGCGATACAATTTCTGTGCTGTATCCTGTTCTGGTGTCTGACCATGTTCTACGTCTCGACGGTGAGTAGTTTTTAACGATTTTGGTCGCCCATGGTGTCAATCAGTAGGCTGCTTTTTTAGAACACAAGTTTGAGCCATATCAATGTGATGATTTTGTTTTGGTTGTCTCTGATCGAGACGTACGGTTATGCCTATTTGGGTTCGGAATTGACGACTGAGGCACAGGCGGTAGGCAAGACGATTTACGAATTGGCGTGGTACGACGATTCCCCAAAACTTCAGCGGTATTATCGATTGATAATACAACGTTCGCAGCGAGAAACGGGCATTACTGCAGGGAAATTTTTCGTCGTAGGCATTGAAAAATTCGGAAAGGTACGTTTGATTATTTGAATTTCTAAAGTAGAATAATTCCCATTGGTCTTCCAGGTGGTCAACTTGTCGTATTCATACTTTCTAGTGCTGAAGGACGTTTTAAATAGGTTATAATTAGATGAACAATAAAGAAGCTATCCGCGAGCGAATGGTCGAACCTATTTTTCCTCCGTACTCGGAGCATTCCAGTTTTCAAACCGCAGCCAACCGTTACCATCTTTGCGCTTCCACATTCCTTCAGGCGCATCATCGCCACCGGCAATGACATCTGCCAGCCGTGTGTAAACCCGTTCGTTCGTTCCCGGGATCGAAGCCGCCGCAGCAGAAGACAAATAATTGCTGGAAATGTTCAGAGGAAGCCTAGTTTCGGTTGTCAATCAGACGCTTGCAGACTCGATCCAACCCGGGGGCACGGCGTGTAACCAGGTAGTCCCGAACGAGCGTCGAGGAAAGGTCATAAAATTAATGCAATGGATTACACGCAGGTTGTAAATCTCGCGGCCGTTGAATGGATCGACTGGGAATTCTAGTTCGATGCAACTGGTTTCATGGGTTTGCGTGTGTGGTTTGATGGAGGCTAGTTGGTATTCAGATCAGATCGGAAACGTTTATCGCCGCCAAATGAGGAGGACAGTTAACTTACAAGGGTTTTATGAGATACGTGCGATGGGTTGCAACAATATCAGGCGCGGCTAAAGGGGATCACGGGCTGATCAAATGGCCATTAAAGAACGCCGGGTGGGTTAACACTTTTACTGGTAACGGTAAAATAGTGTGATTTCCGAGATTCTCAACTTTAGATTACGAATTGATGAGTTTGGGGTTGTTCTATTGAATCTACATTTTACTAAATAAGATAAGGAGATTCTTCAAACATTTCAATCAGTAGTGTCTCGTCCACATGTTCAACTAATTGAAAAATTTGGTAGTCAGTTGTTAAACAACATTTTTAGATTTATTTATAGAATGAGAAAAGATCATTTAAAAACATGACACGGCCACAAGAGGTTCATTTTAGCGAATGTACCATCACTTAGCCCTATTCTGCGAAGAACAAGGCATTGTTCTTGAACATACTTTTCATATTCGGAACGAACTCACCGATTTCTACAGTTCGATTTAATTTAACTTCTTCCTTTTAGACGTTGGACTACGTCTTTGTTTTCTATACGGGGGTATAATTTAAATAAATCGTATTGCGACCGTCACGAAACGTGATCAGATTTTGAGCGTTAATATCTCGGTCGTTCTTTATCCCACCTATTCGACTGTGGTGCTGTGAATTCTACTCCAACAGTTTCAGGGAGAGTGACGCGCCCTTCATAACAAGACATCCTGTTATTCGATTTGTTGGATCGTATCGTTGGAAGGAGATTCTAAATTGAACGTGGATTTCGCGTTAGTGTCTCTGCCTACAGATCCATCCCTCCGTTTTTGGCCCTTCATACAGCGATATTGTGAATTCATATCGGTGGCTCAATATGATCTTGCTATTAAGTGAAGCTGCATCCAAGCCAAGGGTTAGAAGAACTGGTGGCTACATACATACATACATACATACATACCAACATACATACACACATATATACAATTCCACGCTTTTGAGGTTTGATTAACTGTATGGTGATTTCAACTTTTCAGGATCAATAACATTTTTTCCAGAATAGACTAACTTTATATTTAAGTAACACAAATCATATTCACATTTTAGAACTTATTCAAAAGCTGATTTCAAATTCTTGAGGATAAAATTGCTTGGCATTCGATTCTGGTTTAACTCAATTTATATTCAAGTATCTGATTGCAGAATCTTGAGGACTTCTAATTAGAATACTAATTATGTTTGACTTAGTTAAGCAATCCTTTTTGGACTGAGTTGCTTTATATTCAAGTGGTGTCAATCTTTCCAGGACTTACATACTTCATATTCGAAAATTAAACGCATTTCAGGGCTGATTCCACACAATGAAAGGACTGAATAACTTAGTCCCAAGTAGCACACCACGATCATAATTAGTTGTAGTAACTTGATTATGACTAAGCAAGTCATATTTATGTTATCTCAACTGAATGGCAACAAGTGTGCTACTTGGGGTGTCTAAGTGGTTTTAAGTTAGATTCACTTCATATTTGTAAATGTGATTCCAAACTTCACAAGGCTGATATGAAAGTGATGTCAAGATGTTTGAGACAACTAATCCTTATGTTCAAGTAATTGTAAAGTTTTCAGGTAGTACTTACTTCGCAGACAATAAAGTGAAGGCTAAAGGAGGACCATAAAACTGATAAAAAAAATAAAAATGTGCGTTGTCCAAGGCATGGAACACTTAGCAAGAGTGCCTTGTAGAATATACAAACAATATCGATTCCGAAAATTGAGTAAGGGAGAGAGAGAGATAGAGGTAGAGAGAGAGAGAGAGAGATAGATAGATAGAAAGATAGATAAATAGATAGATAGATAGATAGAGAGATAGATAGATAGAGAGAGAGAGAGAGAGAGAGAGAGAGAGAGAGAGAGAGAGAGAGATGGACAGAATTTCAGGGCTCATTCTACAATCTTTAGGACTAAATAACTCTGTATTAAAGTTACTAAAAGTTAATTCATTTATATCTACATACGTGGCTCAAAATTTTACAGGCCTCATATTAAAGTGCTTCACAGATGTCCTGAACTGATAACCCTCAAATTTAAATTATTCCAAACCTTTTTTTTTTAATTTAAGACTACTTAAGCTACATATCCGTGATTTAAAAAATATTAACGTTCGATTTCCAAGTAATGAGTGACTTATTTTATATGCAAGTGATTTCCAACTGTATAGAGTTGATTCGAAACAGTCAGACTTCACTATCTTTATATTCAAGTTATGCAGTACTGACTCTCAAAATGTTCAAGATATTCGCAAAAAAATTGCTCCAATCAATTGATTTCGGAACAGATACTATTGAAGAATTCTAAAAATGTTATGTCTTGTTTTAAAAAGTATATCAACCTTAGGGGTCATATATGACCCCAAAAGAAATATGGCTGTATAAAATCACACACTGAATAAAAGTGTACACTATCATCAGTAAATTTGTTCATCAATTCTCCTATCTGGAAAATAAATAGAACATATAAGTTTAAGGCATAATTGACGACCTAGAACATCCTCAATATGATGAAGGTCTAGAGGAAAAATTAAAAGTCTTATTAATAGTGTAAAGCACAGTTTTAGTATATGGTACACATCCATACATATTATCAAAATCTCGTTGATAAACGTTAAATATTTTCGTAGCTTTCTGGGTTATTCTAGTTTATCCAAAATGTGTTTGAGTTCAGAATATCAGATCTACACTTGTAACAGTAGCTTTTAGGGCTATATAAAGTTCCGATATGTATTCAAACATATTGAATGAACCATTTGGAAGGTAAACAGTCATTATTTGAAAATTTTGTGATGGTCTAGGTTATCCAAACTGTTCTTGAGTTCAGAACTTAAGATCTACAGTAGTAACTACAGCTATTTGGACTGAGCAATGTTACGCTGCGTATGCAACCATTTTCAGTGAACATTTTCAAACGTAAGAAAACATTGTGAGGTAAACTGGGATGATCTAGGTCATCCATACTGGTCTTTAGTTCAGAAAATAAGATCGAAAGTGGTACCGGTAGGTTTTTGGAGTATGCGAAGTGACAATACGTATTCAACAATATTCATTAAATATTGTGGAAGGTCAACAGACATAATGTGACAACCAAGGGATATTCTAGGTCATCCAAACTATTCTTAAGTTAAAAAAAATAAGTTTTAACCGTATTTTTTTGGGATACATAAAGTTACTCTATGAACTCAATCATATTAAATGAACGTCGAAAATAATTGTGCTTTAACTTTGTGATCCTCTAGGTAATGCAATCTGTCCTGGAGTTCAGAACTATAAATCTACGGTAGTAACAGTAGCTTTTAGGGCTATACAAAGTTACGTTACGTATTCAAGCATATTCAGTTTATATTTTCGAACGTAAAAATACACAACAAGATAATCTTTGAGTTGGTCTAGGTCATCCAAACTGTCCTGGCGTTCAGAACTTAAGATTTACAGTTGAAGCAGTAATTTTTAGGCAACACAAAATTACAATAAATATTCAAACATATTAACTATCCTTGAGACCAGAACGCAGGATCTACAGTTGTAACAAAAGCTTTCTGGGGTGTGTTAAGCTACAACAGCAGCCAACAGGAAGAACAACAGCCTCTATGAGATAATCTTCGGATGTTCCAGGTTATCCAAACAGTCCTGGAAATCAAAACTAAAAATCTACAGTTGTATCTGTAGCTTTCTGGACCTAAAAAAGTAACAATATACATTTGACCAAATTAAGAGAGTCTTCTGGAAGGATAACAGATATAATGAGGCTCTTAAAGTCTCTCAAATATGGAAATCCAATCCAGCTATAATAAGATATTTTGGGATGTAGACAACGAAGCCATTTGCTATCTGTCATACAACCGAATAGATTCAGGCGTTATCATGCTTAAAATTTGCAGGAATATCCCATGAAGTCATGCCAAATCTAGCATTCCATTTATGTGCATAAGATGACGCAGAAAATTACATGTTTCTTCCACACTGTGTAGCAAGAAATGGAAGACAAATTGTCCTAAGAAGAACTGTGCCACGAGCAAAATAGATCAATCAAGTGGAATGTGACTCATTGGACCCTTCGTAGACTGCGAGGGTGGCCAAGAGCAGCCATTACTTACCAGGGTGGCCCCTGCTGCATACAGAAGTTGTCTTCATTCTATTCGTTCCATGGCTGCACTTCGCCAGCCTCGCAGTCTTCGAAGGGTCCGCAGGTCGCCTTCTACTTGATCAATCCACCTTGCTCGTTGCGAGCCTCTTCTTCTTGTATCCGTCGGTTTGTTTTCAAGAATCATTCCGACATACTTGCGACATGTCCGGCCATCGTAATCGACCGATTTTAACAGTGTGTATGATAAAAGGTTCTGATGCAATTCGTGGTTCATCAGTCTTCGCCACGTTCCGTCCAGATGCACTCCACCGTGGATCGTACGCAACACTTTCCGTTCAAAGATACTAAGGGCAATGTCTATGTTTCGTGACCGTAGAGGTCACCAATTAATTTCTTTGTAAATGATTAACTTTGTAGTTCGGCAAACTTGATTCGATCTGAGCATCCTTCCGGGGCCAATGTAGGCACGATTGCCATCCATAATGCACCTTTGTACTTCTCTGCTGGTATTGTTATCGGCGGTCAGCAATGAGCTCAGAGCCACGATTTCTTCTACCACCTCGATTTCATCACCGTCGATCTGAACTCGTGGTGGGAGGTTAACATTGTATTCTCATCAGCCTCTTCCCTTCATGTATTTTGTTTTCAACGCATTAATCACAAGCCCAATCCTACCAGCTTCAGCCTTAAGTCTGATGTACGTTTCCGCAATCGTTTCAAAGTTGCGTGCTACGATATCAACGTCGTCGGCGAAGCCAAAAAGTTGGACAGACTTCCTGAATATCCTGCCACTCGTGTAATTTGAATACGATTTATGTGTATTGCAGAAGACGTTAAGTCGGCCCTTAAGGTTAAGGCGGGATGAGAGAAACCATTTTTTGCTGGATGTACAGTTTCACACATTACTTTTTGAAAACGAACTAAACTGGAAGACACCTATTGAACAATTTAACTATCAAAACATCTAAAGAGGAAGTTCACACAATCATTCGATCTTATCGACAAATTTGGAGATCTGCAGCAAAACTCTTCGAAGTAGCTAGAAAAGTCCACTAAAAATGAATTCATAAAGATCGCAAAAAGTACTGGAATGAATAAGAATATCTGAGGGAAATTTCAAGAGGGATTTGAGGGAAGTATTGAGAAGTTCTACGAGCAACACCGTTGCAAATCTGGATTGAAAAGCCACCTGAAACGCGAATTAATTTATTCGATGTAGGCAGGACGTTAAAAGGATACTCAGTTTATAAGAAGATGTGCGATAAATTCCGAAAAATCATATGGAAATCTTTAGTTCAAAACATTGGAGGTCGATAGAATACTCTGCTTAAGCATATTGCTTAATCATAGGGACATTTGATAAATCTGTTTAAAAATCTGGAAATCTGCAGCCAAACCATACGTTTACTTCTACTAGATAAGAGCACTAACATGAATTGAAAAAGACCGCAAAAATGTTATCGAGATTTGACGCAATTATCGAGCAGTACTAAGTACTGTTAAAAATCTGGATAGAACTGCGAGCCAAAAAAGGAATTAATTCAAAAGACACTCAGTTTATATGAGGATTTCTCGCGTAACAACTGAAAAGCACCTATCTTCGTTGATCGATTCCCTTCTTCTGTAAATAATGCGGCAGCAAAAGCATTTTCTATAGAATTTAATGTTCGATGTACAGGCTAACTAAATTTTCTCTAAGCTGCGAAAAAATCCAAACATCCAATTGTTTAGCCGCGATGAACCAAAAGGGAATCGATTTTTCAAATGTTACGCGATATTTGAGATAATCCATGAATTATCGAGGGGAAACTATAGTTCGTGGCGTGGGAAATCAAATCGGCATTCTGTAGAACCTCGATGAAGATGAACAGGAAGATAACATAGTGAACAAGACAATTTAGACACCATTCAGCAATGAGTGAGAAGCAATCTCCATAAGATCTGAAAAAAGGCTGATAGAAAAACTCGGAAAACGTTTTCAAATAGGAATCTGGCAGAAGATTAAGGAAAGTACGAGAAGCAATTGGAGAAAGTACTCAGTAGAGTGAAGAAAGTCCACAGTGAAGGACACCTACAACATAATCTGTGTGAACGCATAATATGACCTAGAGAAAGTTTACTAGAAGAGCATGGGCAATTTCGCATGGAGTTCTGAAAAAAAATCTTATGGGAAAATTGAAATATTCCACAGCTACGCCACAACAGCATTTTTTCCAGCAAATCCAATCATGAAAATTCCGGAGGAGACCAATGAATGAATCTTACAAACGTGAGTATAAATCAGGCAGAATAATGATAATTAGTGGTAGGTTTAGTTGATCCATATAACGTTCTTTTTTATTTCATTTGTGATACATATCAAGAGAACCTTGAACTAGCAGAAGGATATTAGAACATCTAAAGGAACTAGCGAGAAAAAATCTTTAGAAGGTATTTGGAGGAAGCTCGTTTAGTCATAACTATAAATGCAACTGAAACGGAAATTAACGTATTCGATTTAGGAAGACATGCACGACGTTCAAAGGATACTCAGTTTATGAGAATATATGCGAAAAATTGAGAAAAATCATATGGAAATCATTAGTTCAAAGCAATGGAGGTCGATAGAATACTCTGCTAAAACATATTGCTTAATCACACGATATGCAAAGGAACATTTGAGAAGTCTTTATTTCTGTTTAAATTTAAATTCTTTAAATTCTTTAAATTCATCAAAAATTCATCTTAGTGAGTGTATGATATGATGTGTACAATTTGTACTACCACCCATTGTAGCACAGAAACTAAATCCGACAGCAATGGGGTCTCTTTTCTGTTAGACTTGATCAAGCTTTGATAGCCACTGATTATCCTAATCATTCCATTGTATGAAGGGCCAAAAAGAGGTTGGCAACATCACTTATACGTATCCACAGGGATATAAAGAATCTCCTTCCAATGCTAAGATTGGACAATTGGTCAAAAGAGCTATCTACCATGAGGATGTCCCAATGGACGGGGAGAAGAGCCCACCCTCTATTCACAAACGGTTAGCAATAGGGAGTTGGCATTCCCATTCTCCCCATCCAGAGTGCTTCAATCGGGTGTCCTGGTGGTCCCTCCCAAAGTCAAAAGTTCATCTGCTAGAAAAACTGAAAGAAGCGACTTTTGGCTTTCGCGCTTCTTACAAAGCAAATTACGAAGTACTCCACTTTAAACTACGGTAACTTAAGAGATGGTTTCGAATCGACGGCTTTAGAAAATCAATTCAATGGACATTAGTACAAGTTGGACAAGGTGAACAGCTGATCCGGTACCCCATTTTGAAAACATGAACCAATCATTTCTGAACACTCATATGCAACTACATCTTCCCCCATGCACTTCATCTCCAACACACCATCCAGTCCCATGAACTCGACCTTGCCCTCAGATGATTGCTCTAAAAACAAAACAAAAAAACCGGATTCTGCTCATTTCTGAAGTTGCAGTTTCCTCCTACAGATGCAGCCCGAAACCCAAACTCCCCCCTCCACTGGTAACGGATCGACATCCCGTCAGCGTTGGAAGTAATCACTGCCGATCAAGATTAAACCGAGAACCGGAGAGTGGATTTATTAAATTTATTTTAATTTATTCATGATCCACGACTGACCCGCAATGCAATGGTGGTGGTTTCGGTCTTCGTTCGCTGCCCCGGCATATAAGTATGATCCAGTTAAACTACTACTGCCCGGCCCCGTCAGCATCTTGATGCTGTAAATTCACAATGATGTTGTTGTTATTCCACTCTTTCAGTTTTTCCTGCTCTGTTTTCCCTCAGCATCTCCGAATCGGATGATGATGATGGTGCGTGTGGCGAATGATAAACGAAGCATTTTTCACTCGAAATCACAAGAAGAATGTTCGAACGCATCTGATGCTTGTTTAATAACCCCATCAACGAGGTCCGGGCTGGTCTGGAGAGAGAGAGAGGCTGAGAGGCAGGCAGCTCGAATAATTGATATGCTTTTAGTGGGAAAAGAGGAAATATTATTAGCAATTATTCTCCACTCTGGATGGGAAGCCACGCACTGGGGTCTGAGTTATTGCACACATACGCAATCTCGTAAATGGGTAGCCGGTGGAATAACAAGAAACCGCAAATCCGATGCGGAATGTCTGATGGGTATAGACTTAAGAACATTATCTTAATAGGTCTATTACGGGCGGGGTGGGGCTCGGCTCATCATCTTCACATTTCGCATTCACATTCATCAGTCTCACGGGGAAATGGAATTACATCACTGCAGACTCCCGGAAGACAACAACGATAACGAGAGACCCAGCCTAACCTATGATTTACGACCCAGCGCGGTAACCTTTTTCCAGTTTGTGGACCCTATCAGAAGCAATAAATCTCGCCAAAAAAAAAATCAGCCAAACCCTATTCAAAAATTCCGGAACCCTTCTCGAGTTGTCATACCGGTGTGGAAGTGGCCGGTGAGTGGAAAGTCTTCGTCGTCGTCGTCGTCGTCGTGGCCAAAGAGGCAATTTACATAATTTGTTCGCCTATCAAGATTTGCGCCAACCAAGCGTCGTCGTCGTCGATTCCCCTTTCGAGCGATCGCAGTTGGCGGCGGTGGCGGCGGCACTCCATACGAGTCAATTGTTTGTCGCTCATGTGCATCAGTCGGACGGAGATTTTAGGCGAGTGTAAACTTACTCGGTACAACAGTTAATTTAGAGAATTGACTGCCTGATGTGATTTTGGACCCGGGGAATGCTGAAATTACACGGCGGTTTTGAGTGGCAGTTGAGCGTCTGCAAGTTGACAAACTTCAGTCGCTCGGAGTCTGTAATCAAGCAGGGAAATCATCTGCTACGGAACGGAACGAAGTTTCCCGCGGCTGCTCGATGAAGGCAGGTCCAATCGATTTTGTGGCACTGTATTGGTAGTTAAGACGCGATGTAATGGTTGAAGCCTATGTAAGGTTAACATAGAAAATTGACCCACTGAGGGCCTGTTCACAAACCACGTAGACTCATTTTTAAATTCTAACCCCCCCCACCGTACACTTTTTCATGTTTTTTGAAATTTTGTATGGAGCGTGGACTTTGGTCAAGAACCCCTCCCCCCCAAAAGTCTACGTGGTTTATGAGTAGTCCCTGAATGAATTATAAGCTTGATGCACGACTTAAAGTTATATTTCAAAGACTACGAACATACAATTTAGTAGTTATGAAATACTTAAATTCAAAAATGTTAATCTCTTGTTAATCTAATTTTCAATTTAGATAACCAAAATAAATTTAAAAAAAAAGACAAAAAACCAGATCTGAACAGCAAACCAAGTTAGAACAATCTGCAATAATTTGAAAACAATTACAACACTTTTCAAAGTGTTGTGAAGCTTCCACAGCATTTTTGATATTTATGTAATGTAAATCCTTCAAATTTCTTAAAATTCCTTAAAAATTCCTTAAACTATTTGAATGTTTGTTAAAGCTTTTGTAGATTTCATACATCATCTCATTTCACATTTTTTTTAGTTTCTCATTCAGTTTTTAGTTAGCTTGTTTCAGTAATGTTTAACTGTATTCTGTAAATCCACTTTAGTTCTGTTTCTTTGCCGTTTTGTTGTTCAATTTAATATTTTTGGACAAATAAGTTTCTGTAATCTTTCTTTCCATAAGTCACTGCATATCCACATGACAATAAAAACAAATGTTTAACTGTATTTTGTAAACCACTTTGTTCTGTTTCTTTGCCGCCATTTTTTTTTTCAATTTAATATTTTTGGACAAATAAGTTTCTGTAATCTTTCTTTCCATAAGTCACTGCATATCCACATGACAATAAAAACAAATTATTTCTATGCCTGTTAACTGTTAGCTTTCCCAATGTGAATTTGTTTTTAATTCTTCATATCGTTTTGTTCTCTTACGTTTTGACAAGTTTTCTGACTTTTAAAAACAAGAAGTCGTGGCAATAGTACAGGCAGTATCGTTAACTCCTGCATTTTGAGTGAAAATTGTATTTGATTGTAAACTATGTACGATGCACCTTTTTTTTCACAGTATATAGCAAAGTTAATCGAATAATGTCATCAGACATTATTAAATTTAATTTGTTATAACAGATTAAATTGTATCCAATGTCAAATCGACTTTATAAAAAAAAACACTGAAATTTATACGTTATTGCATACACTTTAACACATAAAATCTGAGGAGAAAAAAAAAAGATTTTAGCAAAACTTAAAATCTTTAAACAACCGCACAAAACTATAAACACTTTACTGAAGCTTAAGGACTAAAAATGCAATCAAGAATAAATATCAATAACTGTAATATTTTACAGAAAATTAAAAAGAAAACTATTGCAAAGAAAATACCACCACTTTAAATATTTAAATCTTATTTTCAAAACAAAAAACTTCAAAACAAAATGAAAAATACTTTTAAACTTAAGATAGACCTAAAACGAAGTGTGTTACATAAAAAAAAACATTAATATAACTTGAGTAAACGTAAAAGAAAAATAAGATGACTTTATTATATGTCATGTGTGCTCACACAATTTCAAAGTAATTTATTGATTCCATTCCAAACGAAAAAAAAAACACTGTATGAAATTTTGCTTTTGAAACACTCAATTCGAAAATTTAAAAAAATAAAACCAGAATTAATGTAAAAAACAAACAAACAAGATATATTCAAATAAATTAGAAATACTACAAGCTGCCATTACACTGTTTGAAATATCAAATACCTTTTTCACATTCCATAAGATGAGGCAAAAATTTACTGATATGAACGGAAGTTAAGAAAATCTAGCAAAAATATGAAAAAGAAAAAAATAAATTCTTGAAATTTGAAGTTGATGTTTACTTTTTCAGGTAACTCAAACAACATTAAACAGGTGGAAATCGACATGCAAGTATTCAGCTTTTTGCGGTTCTTTGTATCTATAACTTTGCGATATATTGCCTTTTTATAAGCATTTTTAAAAAATTTACAAAACATCTAAACATTCAATTTTTCTTCGTTTTTTTTTTGTTAATTTCTACGAATTTCAGCGTATTTAAACGACTTAATATATCTATTTTGCAATTTATTTCTTTTTTCTGCGTACAGAAATATCAATTTTTTTTTCTTACTCTTCGGTAAATTTTTTAAAAATCTGTTTATATAACTGAAATTTTGCACCTCATAAGGAATTTGAATAAGGTTTTTTGTTTAATCCAATCGTAACGTTGATACGTTCTAAAGATTTTGATTAAAAAAAAACCTATTCACTTTTAACTGTTCTGTGGAACTGAAATTTTTTTCGAATTTTAAGCGAAGTTGTCTGATATTCAATTACAAAAACTCCAAAGTTTCCTTTTAGTTTTCTGAAGTAATTTTAATGCCGAAAAATGTCTTAACATTTTAAAATTCATACTGAATAAGTGTTTGGAGAACCAAATTTTAGCAAGTGTTTCGACATTTGGAATGAAGTGAAAAAATCACCAACGATTTTTTTTTGAATTTCTTCATCAATCCTTTACTTTGTTTAAATTATTTTCCCCTAATTTTTTTTTAAAGTTATGCATACTTCTACATACTGTTTGTAATATGTACATAGGATATTAAAGGTTGTACTTTTCTTCTGGAGTAAAATTATTTTACTACTACTTTTATTAAAAGTAAAGTAAAATTTATGTTACTGAATTTTTTATCTGAAAAAACTTTAAGCTGAATTTTGTAAAGCTTAATCATATTTTTTTTTGTAATATTTTGCCCTACAATAAGAAACAAAATTAATAAATTTTATTTTTTCTCTTTCCTATTTGAGCAGTAAAATGTTACTAGAAAATGAGAAGAAAGACTAGTAATTTCCATAAAATTCTAACTACCTTTATTGCTTATCTTGACAGACACGCGTATTTCGTCTACAATGTGCAGACTTCTTCAGTGCCGTGCAGTCGTGTAGTCGAGTATTAGTATATTCCCTAAACTGATGGTTACGCATTATATTTAAGAATTGTGTAGTCTTAATTTTCCTCATCTTTAAATTTCAGCCCCTTTTCATTTTGGATGTTTTTGGAAGTTTTTGGAGAATTCTGAAAATATTTCTTCCACAGTTTGCGCTTCGCAATTTAACTAGTTTTCTAACATCATGATTTTATCATAAACATTTTGGAATTCCTGGCAATTTTATCTCAAAGCTTTTTTTCCCTTGAATTTCGGCATTTTTAAATTGAAAATTCTGAAGTAATTTTTTCCTAAGCTTCGATTTAACCGTAATTCATTTGATGATTTTATAACGACATACTTAAATTTTCGCAAATTTATCTTAATGTTTTTATTTTAATTTTGCCTTGAAATTTCTGATCAGTTTTCCTGCTTTTTTTCCTATGTTCAAGTTTTAAAAGTTGTGATTTTTTTAATCAAGGTTTTTAATTAATTTTTTTAAAACTATTTGCCAATTTTCCGTATACGTTTTTAAAAGTTATGCATAGTATTAAAAGCTCTATGTTATATGTATATAGAATATTAAATGTTGCATTTTTCTTTTGAAATCTGAGTTAAATTTAATAGTTGTCACTGATTTTTAAATTAAGGGTTCTGTTATCATTTAAATTTTTTGTTATTTATTTTTACGCTTTTAACGGCCATTCTTTTTATTTGTGTGATTAGTTGATTTTTTTTTGGACATTATTATGTTTAGGTTATATGTTCTGTAGAAGTTTGATTTTTGTACTACGAGTTTTTGAACTTCAATTATTGTTTGCTTATTTCAAGTTCTCTAATCTTAAGTGAACTTTTAGGAAGTGACATGCAATTTAATTTTCTTTTTTCAAATTTAATGAATTCGTGCTTATATTTTTGTTTTATTGCTACAGCGTTGTATGACTGTCATATAATTTTAGTTTTAGTTTATTTCCATAAATTTTGAAATTTTCATATTGTTTTAATTATAGATTTGCTGTTTATCTTCAATCTCATTTCCAACGTTGGAAAGTTCTTAAAAGTTTTAAATTAGATTTTTATGCTTTATTTCATTTATTTATATCTATTTTTTTCAATTTTTGTCCAAATTTGTACTTGTAAGGTATTTTTATTTTTCCTTTTTGACCGTTTCCCTTTTTTTTTTTCAAATGTTTACCTCAAGTTTTATGAAGCATATTCATATTTTTTGCGAAACAATGATCCACCTTCGTCAGAAACTTTTCCGGGAATCAGCAATTTTCAAACTTTCAGCATTTGAGGTTTTAACCTGAGACCAATATGAATGAATTTGCCAGAGACAATAAAATGATAGCGGCACATCAGAGCACATTTTTTTTTCTTGATGTTATGGAACGTGTGGAAAAGAGCCCATGGACTAAGAGCATGTTATATCCACTGAAATATGATAAAACGGTCGAATGTGCCCTCCTGTTTCTATTTCCTGTTTTTGTTGAATTTTTGAAGAATGACTCACTGCTCAAAAAGTTACCCCACTTTTTCAGAAGGCAATGTTTTCCATAGATTACGAACTGTCCAAACCTGTTAAGTGTTCAAGCAGATACATACCTGGAAAGAGAGAAAAAAAAGAATCATAAATACTCAAATCCAACAAAGGTCATAATGGCTGAAAATAATTTGAAAAAATGAATCACAACATCGGAAATAAGACAGCTATTTTAAGAACGTTTAATAATTCCGGAGTAATTTGCGATTAGGGCGTACATGCAAAATATAAAAATAAAACGTTTTTTCACTACAACGCATAATTATTTCATCTAAATCATGACTTTTGACCTTTTTGTCCTGATTGTGCGTCAATTTTAATTATTAAATATTCTTTTTGCAAAGTGTGTAGATTTATTTTTCAATCAAAACAACTCACTCTGTGATTTATGCCGTATTGATTGCTGACAAAGTGAAAGGCGTAATTTAAATCAAAACATAAACATTGCGTAAAGTAAAAGGCGATTCTGACAAAAAATCGAAACAACAGCAAAAAGTAAAAGGCGAAACCAAAATCAAAATCAAAACAACGGCGAATATTATAGGGCGATACTTTTATTTCCAGTACTTGTAGGTACTTGCGCAAATTTCAACGAATAAAGAACAAATTTCCATCAGAATTATGTATGAATCAAAAACTTGCTTTGTTTTCTGCCTGTATGCTAGATTTTAATTACATGTTTTCGTTAATTTGTAAATTACTGCTTGAAATTCTACTTGAAATATTACAATTATCATTTCCCTTTTATTTACATTCTGAATGTTCGCCCTAATCGCAAATTGCTCCGATTCCATAAAACAACGTAGAATAACATCAGAAGTCTGGTTGGAGGACATATTATTTCATGCAACTTTGCTGAGAACATCATTTTTTATTTTTTATTTCTTTTTCGAATTTTTGTTTACATATCCTTAGAAGAAAAATAAGCTTTTTCAATAGATTTTAAATTTCCAGTTATTTTTACTCTTAGTAATAATCTTAGTAGAAGATACCGATTTTTTTCATAGATATTTTTTAATGTTTCGTTGTAGTTTTGATGGAAAATTTTAATGTTGGTATGAGCATTTCAGTTTCTCTATAAAAATTTAAGAATTTCTTCGTTGCTATGAATTTACTGGACTTTTTTTTTGCACAGGAAATTTATATTTTTTTCATAGAACGGTTATTTAGATGCCCGAAATTTTAGGAAACTAATTTATTTTCAAAGCATCAATTAGGATGAAAACTTATGCAAAATGATCAAGAAAGTTTAAAGTTGAACACTTTTTTGATATTTGTAAGAACATTGTTATTGCTTCGATAATTTGCAGTCCTTAGTGATTCATACAAACCGGAGTTCAAACAATGTAAATAATCATTAGAATCGCTCTATTTGGTTATATTAAACTAAACCAACACTTCTCTACACATGATATACATACCGTTATATCAATCAATCAAAAGCTTCACGTCCCTGAATATTTAAAAAAAATTGAAAAAAGTCTTCCTTACTTTCAATCTGTCTTTGAATATCTTCACAAAACATGGAAGAGTTTTGGAATAAAAATTTATAACGAACCATTAAATATTACACAAATGGTGAAAATATCTTCAAATATGGTTTTTGTGGTCTCCAAGTTGAACGGTTGAGTACCAACATTTAATACCAAAAATATCACCTTCTTCTCAAAATCTACAGCGAAGACACTAACTCATGGGGAATAATTTAAGTTTCACTTAAACGCTGCCAATTGCGGTTAATTTGCAGTTCAACCTACCAAAAGTCTTCAACAGCTATCTTCAGCATTTAAATGGGTTTTCTTCCCCTAAAAACTACTAAAGACCGAACTAAGATGTAAATTCTAAATGTAAATTCTAAAAAATGAGCCCACTATACTAGATAGGGTAAGTAATTTGAGCTTTGACCGAGGCTTGGTTTTGTGACAACATGAAAACACATCTGTAGTGATAGATACAGATGAGTTTACAGCAATAAATATGTGTCTTTTCGTAGCGTACGAATGTTTCGTAGTATTTCTTTCCATTTTTACGCGTAAGTCGTGAATTATTTCTGTAAAATTCGTATAAAATTTATAAGCAATTTAACAAAAAAGTTAAGAAAACATATTCTTAAATTAACGAAATTAGCTCCATACAAATTACGAATCGATTTCGTAACAGAAGAAATCGGTAAAAACCTTCATAAATAAACGAAACTAGCTCCGTAGAAATTACGAATACTTTTCGTCGCCGAAAAAAAAAACGAACGAAACAAAGGTTTTCGTAAGCGAAATCGATATTACAAACTGACTGTTTCAGTACCCATTTGTCGATATTGGAAAACCTAATCCGCCAACCATTATTCCGAACCCGTTGCTGGGCTTCCTACTGATGCAACTCTCACGGCTCCGACTCCGCATAAAATCTACCAGAAAGCACGAAATATTATTCCAACTCTTGTTACTTTCATTCGTTACGGTCGAATTTTCTCCCCCATCGGAATGCTCCTCTTTTTTTTTTTTTTGCTTGATTTGATGGGTTTTTGCTTCTTTTACGGTTGATTTTCAATTTTTCGTTTAGCTTTCGCGTTCGATCTCGTAACCACGTAAACAGCAGCCTTTTTTTCAGCCCGTGTGGGTATGAAGTATAAAAACTCGCAATGGAGAAGAATGCTCGCATTGCGCAAAAAAAAAAACGAAGCTCAAATACACCATATCTATATATATAGATATTTTCTACCATGGTACCGTTACGATAATTAAGGCCTTTTTTTCGCTAGCGAATCACCGATCGCGTGGAGCGATCGTCGAAGCTGCACAGCGAACCTCGGTATGATCGACCGAAAAGGACAATTTCCCTCCCGGAGTGCAGTCCAGTGGAATCGATTTCGCTAAGCAGATATTGACAGGAATCTGCCACCGATCCCTTTCGCTTAAATTACAACTTGCCGAAATGAGGTCTCATTTCGGCGAATCAAGCGTGATGTTTCATTATTCACACTTTTCCTTCGCAGTTGAACCGACCGACAACGACAACGGCAGGTCACGATCGTGCGAAATGCAAATTACCGTGATCGTACGCTTCTCCGCGGGACAGACTGTCCCGAATTATCATTATCATCAGCATCATCGTCACTTTCATATCAGTTTGCCCGTCCATCAGCGTTGGGAATAAAAACTGCAGGGTCCCTTCACTGGACCGGGGTGTACAAATTAACGGTGCAATTTACGACGACGACGACGACGAGGACTGCAGTTGCTGCGATGGGAAGATTTCAATTTTCACTTCACTTTCTCGATCGAAAGTATTTTTCCCCCTCGGCTCGGATGAATTCTTGACCGAGGCAACGAAGGAAATGGAAAACTGTATCACACGTTGTTGTTTGATTACCCTTACCCTCGAGCGCAAGATGCATTTACCCGCAGCTGACTGATAGTGAAAGAAAATGAGATCTGGAGCTCACGAAAGGGAAAATCAATCTCTTGGGAGCTTTCCACTGCCTACTTCGGTCGGCAAATGGTTGGAAAGAGGGAAAAAGAAGGCAAAATAACCCGTTAATAGCCGACCATAAATCATAAGTCTTGGCATTCGCACCTTCGCTTTTCTGTGGTTCGCTGGCTGTGAACTAAAATGTTGGTTTTTCTCCGTCCAAAGCTGCTAGAATTAGGATTTTTTTCCTTTCCTCCTACTTCATTGGAAGGCACGAACAGGTCCGATAAATATTGAACAGAGCAGAAATAATGATCGAGAATCAATAATAGGCTTTCCGGCTTAACCCCGCCGGGTTGCCGCAGACGCGATCGATCGATCGTTGGTACCTCGAATGTGTATGATGATGAAAAATTGGTCAACCCCGAGGTGCAACCCTAAGCTGAGCTTGCTGTCAGGCGTGAAGGGAAAATTGCATTGAATTACTTCGGGGGAGGGCTTGCTTGGATACAATGTGTGCGCGCGGTGGTTGGCGTCGATATTGGAAAATAAAGAAATTGAAACGCAGTCCGAAACCGGGGCCAGACGACGGATGACGATGATGGCGAATGCACGGAAGTTTTTTCGTTGAATTCGATTCATAAAAAAAATTAGATCTATGGATAAATTTTTATTTTCGTATGTTGTACGAAATTTTCGTACTACCATTTTTTTTTAGAAACAACCTCGATTTTAGGATACTGTAAATTTGAATCACCGAGCTAATGTTGGAAATGGGATGACGACCAACCGAATACGAATTCATCAGTTTCAAATCAGTTTAAAATTAACTACTCTTCTTAAAATTAGTACGAATATTTCGTTAACAGAAGACGTACAAATGTCAAAATATGTCTAAACATCTATTTTTCGTACGAATAAACGTTTTCTAAAATGAAAAGCCACCAAGATTTTCGATGGACTGTTACGAAAACTACGAAAAATTCGTACTCATTTTTTGAATCATTCATTTCAAATAAAAAAAAATCAAGCGGATCCAATGTCACATAAGAAACGTGATTCATATTCGATTCATAAAAAATAAGGTCTATCGATAAAATTGTATGTTCGATTGTATGTTTGATAAACAACATCCATTTTAAGATACTGAAAATTTAAATCACCGAGCTAATGGGAATGGGATGGCGACCAACCGAATACGAATCTTCATAGCATAAGTACGAATATTTCGTTAACATAAGATGTACAAATGTTTAAATATTAAAAAAAAAACTAGTTCAACAAAATTCGAAATTCGAATAATTGTGTACGAATAAATTTCTTCTATTAGACTGAAGAAAAACTAACCACGTACACGTCTAAAATGCAATAGAAAAAACCACTCCTACGAAACTGTGTTTTGAATAACTAATATTTTCATTCTGTTTTCGATACAAACGGAGAAATTTGTACTTTTTTTATGAATCATTTGTTTCAAAATATGATTTTTCCTACAAATCCGATCCCTTATCAGAAACACGACTCATATTTTGTTCACAAAGGAAGAACAAAGGTCTCAATATTTAAAAAAAATCAGTTCCCCGAAATTTTTCGTACCAATAAACCTTTTCTAAAATGAAAAGCCATCAAGATTTTCGATGGACTGCGACGATAACTACGAAAGATTCGTAATTATTTAATGAATCGTTCGTTTTGAAATGATATTTCTTAAACGGATCCGATGCCACAAAAGAAACACGATTCGTATTCATTGAAAACAAAATGATGAGGAACGTACGAAAGATATTTTTTTTTTCGTTGAATTCGGTTCATGCAAAAATAATATCTGAAGATAAAATTTTACGCTCATGTTTTTTACGCAATCTTCGTATTAACAGTCGCTAGAGAAACAAAATCGATATTGAGATTGGAATGAGATGGCGAACAACCGGATACGAATTCATCATCGGTAAAAAGTAGACGGAACATCACGTTCGTACCTGTTTCCTATCTGTTTGAAACAAACATTTGTACACCCCGTGAAATTGGTACGAATATTTCGTTAACATGAGATGTACAAATATTTAAAAAAAAAAGTTCAACGAAATTGAAAATTCGAATAAATTTGTACGAATACATTTTTTCTATTAGATTGCAAAAAAAAGACAAAAAAAAACAACTTCTAAATTGCAATAGAAAAATCCACTCCTACGAAAATTTTTGTCGGACTGTTTTTTCAATAACTAAAATTTTCGTTCTTCTTTCGGAAAACAAACGTACTTATTTTCTGAATCATACGTTTCCAAATACGATTTTTTCAACTGAGTCAGAACCTTATCAGAACCGCGACTCATATTTTGTTAATATAGGAGGAAGAAAAGTCTTAAAATTAGTTCACCGAAATTTTTCGTACGAATAAACCTTTCCTAAAATAAAATTTTCGACGAACTGTTACGGAAACTACAGATCATTAGTACTTATTTTATGAATCATTTATTTCGAATAAGATTCTTTTTCAAACGGATTCGATGCCACATAAGAAACACGATTTGAATTCGTTGAAAAAAAAAATGATGACGAACGTACGAAAGATATTTTTTTTTCGTTGAATTCGGTTCATGCAAAAAAAAAAAATCTGAAGATGAAATTCAATCTTCGTGAGTTTTTAGAAGTATTCGTACACAAGGATTTCAGCATCCTAAAATTTTGAATCATTGAGCTAATAATAGAAATGGGATAGCAACCAACGGAATACGAATTCATCATCAACGAGAAGTACGAAAAAAAATTGTACTAGATTTAGTTCAATTTCACTTTTCTAAAATCACTATTAAATATTTTTTTAAGATTTAGTTGCAAATCAACATTTGTACTTGGGAGCGTATTCATAAAATAATAACGAATATTTCGTTTACAGAAGAAGAACAAGAGTATCGACATTGCAAACAAATAAAAAAAATTCATTGGAACGAAATCCAACAACCCGGACACTTCTGAGATACTGGAGATACAGAGTTTTCGAATTCCGTTGAGCTGTTTAATACACCCTTCACCAATCACCTAAGACCTGCGTGTCCACTTTGCTGTAAAACAGCCAGTCTCAACATTGCACTCGTACGAATACCAGCTGTCACCAGCCGCGCAAATGCGGAGTTCCGCAATCGAACCCTCCACACTGGTCGATCCAACCATTCGCGCTGAACTGCACATCTTCTCATGTTCAACAGGATTGACGAGAACCCATTTTAAACCGGGCTTATCCGACAGCTAGGACATAACCAGCCAATCCGAATCGCCATCTTCGTGGTGCGGAACGATATGTATTTTCACTAGCAGCTGCGAACTACATGGTCCATTCAGCGATTCATCCACAATACGATTTTCGCATCATGCAGTCCGCCGTTGATGTGTACACAAAACAGCGTTCACGTTCAAACCTAAGGGCGCGTTGATACTACTGAACTCAATAGTCCGACGCTTCAAATGTACAGAAAGACTACGGTCTAAACAGCGTCTTGTAGATAGAATTTCGTGCAGATTGCGAACAGTTTGTACCGGAAGTGTTTGCATAGCCAAAATAGGCACGGATTTTCCTACCATAAGACGACTCTAAGTTTCTGCTAGTCGTTATTGGCGGTCACCAGTACGAACCCAAGTCACGAAACGTTGACCACCGTCGATATCAACGCACGTCTATACAAACTGAACTGGAAATTCTGCGTACTTCCTAAAATAATTCACAGCATGTACTTTGTCTACGATAAAGTAAAAAGCCAGTCCGAACGTTTGCACGCAAAAGCCTTAGTCGATGAAAATTTCGTAAATTTCGCGTAAATCGCGAGCCATAGACCTGTCTGATGTCATCGGCGAAACCAAGTAATTTTGCCGAACTTTCTGAAAATCTGTAGACAAGTCGATGTCTGTGAGCTCTTGTTATGACATCAGGCGATGCTAACACAAGCGACCATACCATATCCCGAACATCTTGAATCGCAAAAGTACTGATTGAATGTGTCACTAGATAACCACGACTACGAATTACATCATCAGCGATGTACTTGACCAACGCTTGTCAGTTCGATCGAAAACCTGTTGTACTGAGTATTTCTGTGGCACTTAATAATAAACCAAATTTTCATTCTTCTTTCTGAAGAAAAGAGTCTCAACATTGCAACATAAAACACCAAGTCAACGAAATTATTCGTACGAATACACTTCTATTAAATTCCAAATAAAAAAATCAACAATCAGAACCCTTCTAAAATGAAGTAGAAAAAGCTAATCCGAATTTTCGTTGAACATGCAGCTACAAGGTCCTTGGATAAAATTCGATTTTTGCGAGTTTAACGAATATTTTTACCATCCCAAAATTTTAAATCACAGAGATAATGTTGGAAGCAGGATAGTAACCAACCGAATACGAACTCAACATCAACGAAAAGTACGGAAAAACAAAACCGTATTGTACTAGGTTTAGTTGCAAATTAACATTTGTACTTGGAAGCGGATTCATAGAATAAGTACGAATATTTCGTTTACATAAGAAGAACAAGAGATCCTTTGTACGAAAAACCTACTAAAACTTTCGAAAAAAAAAATCCAACAATCCGTACACTTATGAAATACTGAAGATACGGACATTCCGAAATTCGTTGAAGTGTTTAACAATAAACCAAATTTTCATTCTTCATCCTGAAGAAAAAAGTCTCGACATTGCAAAAAAAAACACCAATCCAATGAAATTATTCGTACGAATAACCTTCTATTAAATTTCGAAAAAAATCAAATATCACGATCCTCCTAAAATGAAGTAGTAAAAGTCAATCCGAAATTTCGTTGAACTGTTCATGCAACAAAAGGTCTGTTGATAAGATTCGATCTTCAGTAGTTTTACGAAATATTCGTATCGCTTAAACACAAGGACTTTACCATCCCAAAATTTTAAATCACTGAAATAATGTTGGAAACGGGATAGTAACAAACCGAATACGTATGTAACATCAACGAAAAGAAGTACAAAAAGAAACCTTATTGTACTAGGTTTAGTAGTACATTAGCATTTGTACTTAAAAATAAATGCAACGAAATCGTTCGTACGAATAAACTTTTTACGTAATACATTTCGAAAAAAATCCAACAATCCGCATACTTCCTAAATTAAATAAAAAAGCAATTCCGTATTTTCGTTGAGCTGTTTAATAATAATTAAAACTTCTTCTATTTCTGAGCAGTCGAAAACTTCGTGCTTATTTGATGAACCATTAGATTTTAAAAAATATTGTTTTAACCACTCGAAAAGGTTGTATTTTCTTAACAAAACTCCTAACGTTTCAATTTAAAAGAAACCGCCTGAACGAAATTTTTCGTACGAACAAACGTCTTCTATGATTGATAACATTTAAAAAAAAATTCAATTCCTTTTTTTACGAAGCGTATTCCGCTTCTAGAATGAAAAGACACGAAGATTTTCGTTGGACTGTTTATAAACAAAGAAAAATTCGTATTCGTTGAAAATTAAAAAAAAAAAACAGCTTGAAACCGATGCTGAATCGGAAGCACAACATTTTATTTCCAGTGCATCGAGAGACTGCGCTCGATTGGATCATAATGGGTTTCTGTCTGGATTGATTACTTTTCAGTCAATTTGTTGCTTTGAGCTTGAGTAAATACAGTGTGTTTCTTATGTGTGTCTGCTGTGGATTTAAAATTATGAAATAAGACTGGCGTTAAGCTTGTGCAGTGCATCCGGAAGTGTTCCAAGTGTTAAGGTACTCTGCAATAGATACGGTAGTCGACGGGAAAAATTATCATAATAAAATAAATCAAATCATCGTAGAATGATGAAATTATTAAAATCTTAAATCAACTAAAGCGTGAGTTTAAATTGCCTTATTTAGAAAACTTTGTTTTCCGTAAAAGCAATATCACTGATAGTTTTCAACTAAATATTGATGGATTATGAACGTTGATGGAATGACAATAAAACAAGTTCAGGAGAATTGTATTTTTGGAAATGTAAAACGGTTTAGGAAGCTTCGTCGAATGAACAATGGTAACTTTCTACTTGATGAATTTTTTAAAAGAGTTATTTATTCTTTCGAAAAGTCATTTGAACTTAAATTTATCAGATAATATATCCGCAATTGATACTATCGTGAACGATTTGTTGCATGCTAATGATGCTAATGCAATCAAAACAAGGCCGGTGTGGCTTCTGCTGTACACAGAAGTTGTCTCCATTCTATTCGGTCCATGGCTACACTTTGCCAGCCAGGTCGCCTTCTACTTGTTCGATCCACCTTGCTCGTTATCTCCAAGACCTTAAAACTTTTCATAGTTTAATGATTCTCAAGCAAATAATATAAACCAAAATTTCTATTAAACATTTAACAATTGTGTACCAAGAAGCAAAATCTTCCATTAAAAAAATTAAACAAAAAATATCATAGAAGGATAACAAATTGCATCGAAAGATTAGAAATTTTATTTAATTATATTAATATGACATGTTTCAGAAAAATTTCAATTATTATAAGAAAAACAACTCCGCCGAAAATTTTGATACGTGCGACTAGGTCTACATCACTGATTTAAGCTCTCAAAAATCAGAAACACCATAATAACCACCCAGAAATCGCGAAGGATTCGGAATGTGAATCGGGTGGATTTCGCAAAGGTTTTTCAGACACTTGAGATGTGGTTGTTGTAATTTAAAAAAACGCGGAGAAAAACTGGTAACCGTACATCAAAATAAAATTTAATCAATAAATAAAGAATGGTAGTCAATATTACTTGCAGAAAAACTTTCTAACACAAGGTAAGCAATCGAATTACCACGGAAAATGTAATGAGTATTCATTACATAATATAACATAGGGAAAAGGGGGGACCATCAGGGCACCCAAGTGAAACGATTCAGATAAGGGACATGGAACTGCCTCCTCCTATTGCAACATTTCACGGAATGGTCTATTGGGTCAGAGTATTCCACTGCTGTGAAAAGTTATCTAGCAACAATATTTTAATTCATTTTATTTTATTTGTAGTCAATCATATTTGTAGACCGGTTTTACATTCTAGCCTTTACTCTATTCTTACAGATACTGTGAGAAAAATACTTTTTTTAGTTGATTTTTATTCACTGTTACATCAATTGTGGTGCAGTGTTTGTTGTCGCAAGACATCATCTTAAAATAAATTCCTACCTCTTAAGTAACGGGTGGGAGTGTAAAAGTTGAGCTTCTCTAAAATGTTTGTGTCATTTACTGTTTGCCCAATAACATCGATTTTAAATGATATTTTAATTAACACACATCGAGATTCTTAGGAAGGTATTCGAAAAGAACTCCAACCTAACTTACGAAAAACATACAATAAAAACTTTTTTCCGCACTTATACGGTCTTTATGTGTATCTTAATATGTAGCCCAAACCACCCTACAGTACTCAAGAAGTGGGCCTAACAAACTTTGTGTACACCAAATATGGAAAGGATCAACATCTCTTTGGAAAACTTCAATGTCAGATGATTTACATATTTAAGTTGTTCTAATTATACTTTCCATGTACGATCTTCATTTCTAAATTCAGTTGATCACAGATAGTCATACATGTTGTGAGGTTCATGTCATTTTTATCTTTTTTAGTTTTGTGCGCTTTTTGCTTTCTATTTTTTGAGATTTATAATTTTCTTGCTATACCACATCGGGATTATATTTGGTCTTTTCCTATGTCTTTGGGGTTGTGCAATCTCTAATATACCGTAGATGTTTTGATAGAATACAAATACGGCCTTCTCTGTTGGCGAATTGCGAATTATGGTTTGCCAATCAATCGAGTATAGTTTATTTTAAATCAGTTTGTACTCTACTACTACTTAAAATCAAAATAAAGTTCAGATAAATCGTTATCCAATGTTGTGGCGTTGTCATTACTGAAATAGATGGTATCATCATCATCATCACATCATCAGTTGAATTCTGAAAAACAATATTGACTCCGTAACGCTAGCGCGATTGAGCCTTCAAAGCAGATGAACCGGAAAAATATATGTATGAAAAGTCTATATTAGGCTGATGCAAAATTCGAAATATTTGCTCCCCTAAGCTTAATCGACGCTAATATGGGTCCTGATAGTCCCCAAAAATTTTTAACACATTTGGTTTTAATTTGGCTTTGCACACGCTATTCAAAGTTTGTATGGGAATTAGTATGAAGAATCTCAAACTTACATTTCCAGATCCCTAACATCTTGATATTATGTCCTTAAACCAAATCTTATATACATTCATATAGTGTAAGTTGCCAACTATCAAAATGCCGAAGATACCTGACATGTAAATTTTAAATAAAAATAGTTATTCAATAAAACATAAAATACACACTTTAGGTATGATATTTTATTCTTATCGTTGTTTTCTTATTATTTTATGTATTTTTTATATTTTATATTCATATGTTTTATGTATTTTATTTTTTTTATATTATTATATATTTTTTATATATTTTATATTTATATATTTTATATACGTTACATATTTTTTTTCTTATTATTATATTTGTTGAATAACTATTTTTGTATAAAATATACATATACTTCGGCATTTTGATAGTTGGCAACTTACACTATATGAATTTTAATAAGATTTGGGTTAAGGACATAATATCAAGATGTTAGGGATCTAGAAATGTAAGTTTGAGATTCTTCATACTAATTCCCATTAAAACTTTGAATAGCGTGTGCAAAGCCAAATTAAAACCAAATGTGTTAAAAAAATTTGGGGACTATCAGGACCCAAATTGGCGTCGATTAAGCTTAGGGGAGCAAATATTTCGAATTTTGCATCAGCCTAGTCTATATATACACAGTTGTTACCGGTGGACTCACTGCATTCACCCTAGGTAGCAAACAGCATAGGGGTTGACGAGCTTGACCATTTTTTACCCACCTCGGGAGAGGACCAACGGGGCACATTTTTTTGTCAAAACCCATGTAGATTGAACTCATTGAAGCGAATCCGCGATTATTGTCGTGGAAAACTTTCTGAGCTTGGATGAGTTCTCATTTGATTTCTCTGTCAGACACTGAAAAATTTGGTGAGTTCGTTCCAATTTAATCGTTCATGAATTAGTGTTTTTGAATTTTGGCCTAATGATTTCGATGTCCTGGATTTCTTGTGATAAAGTTTGCTTTGACGTTTGAGTTGGACGTGAAATAATCTGGGATTTTAGCTAGTTATTTGTTCAGAACCGATCTGTTGTGCATTTCTAATATTTTTAAGTGGTTTTTGTAGTAACACATGATTCGTTATTTTTTAGCAACATTTAAGACAATGTATACGTATGCGTAGAAAATTTCATAATCCAATCAAAAATGACGAACGATCAGTAATAGGCCTTGCAGGTTACGAGTATTGTTGGTTCGAATTGGTAATTATAATTTGAAATGTGTTGTTCATTTGAAGATTTGCTTCACCGAAATATGATTTGCATACATTTTCTGGTGTTTAATAATCTGAACAACTGACACTCATCCGTGGAGTTAATAGATTCTTTATAGTTCTGGAACATAAACTAAAAAGAACTCAAGCTCTTTGGTTTCAATACTTCTTTACTAACCAAGTAAATTCTCAAATACCAACAACTGTAAATCTAATACTAGTAAATCTAATCTCATAGAAATGACTTCAATCAATCTAAATGAATAGTTAACCATCAAAGCTGTTCAATATAATATATATTATGTTAATTATAATGTTAATGACGCGTGGCATGAAATATTTCTAAAAACATAACCAAACCTGACAGAAATGTAAACAGATTCCAAATGAATTTATTTCAACAGGTTATTTTCCGGTAGCTTACCACTTCTACCCTATCCATTATTCTACAAAGCCATACGTTACGTTCCAAAGTTTTCCGGCCGTTCCCGCAATGCCATAACATTCATCCAGAATAAATTATGCCGCCACTGTGTGCTACCGAATGCCGACAGCGTCGGTTCTTCCTTCCCTATTATTATAACTTAACCGACACTTCCGGTAGGCCACATAACTTCATTAGGTAGTCGTCAGTCGTCAGTCGATCGCGCAGTACAATAATTAGAATTTCGCTTTTTCCCCTCCCTGAACAAACACACAAACGACTGTCGTCCCCCGGGTTGGAATTCACCAGGAACCCCTTCCCAACTTCGAAAAAAAAAACGTCAACATCAACAGTTTCACCTTGGAGGCAACACCTCAGCATGCGGTGACGCAAAAACAAACTCAATTTCAAACGAAACACGACACATCGCGACGGCGACGCTTGCTCTCGTTTCGCGTTTCCCAAGCAACGCCACCCCAGCCCAACTTGATTGGCCTTCTTCGCCAACAGATCCGAATCTAAATTGGCATTCCCAGAAGAATCACGATGCTCAATAACAATTCCACACCGCAACTATGCAAACCTCGACGAACGGGCCAGCAGCAGCAGCAGTTCAACAAACCGCACCACCTGAAAGAAGATGATCGATCGAAACGAAACGAAATAGCCGAAAAAAAAACCGACACAAGAAACGCTAATAAGATTGGTGGGTTTCGCCTGTTTTTTTTATATTTCGCTATTCCAAGGTCTTCGCCTATCAGTTTTCATATTTACTGCTGATTCCACTACATGCCTTCATAGATATACCTGAAAGGTATATGGTGTCTTGGAATTTTCGGTTTTCGTTTGTCGAAATTCCCAGGAATCGATCGGTTCGACTGCCCTTTGCTAACCTTAAACTTCCAAGTCGGTCGTTCGTCGGTGAGGTACTGGTTTTGGGAAATCAACGCCAAATGTGTCCGAAAGGAAGTCCCATTCTCAATCGAGCACATGTGTGAACGAACGAACGGAGTGAAACGGCGAATGCTCCCTTTTTCGCACTCATATTTGAAACGATCAGACGTTGGAAAAACACATGTTTTCCGATAGTGATGCCAATGCTCCTCCGAAATACCGGCGGTGGAAGGGAGAGCTCATCCATTAAACATTGCCAGCGGAGCTATGTAACTAAGCGGGCCTCGGTACGTAGGTACGAATCCTCTATGCTCACTTGCTCTTTGTTACACACGAAGGCAGACGACGGATGGATTGCGTTTCCTTCGCATACTATTTACAGTCAGTCATTGAAGTCGACACATCATTGGGTTTTATTTTACGTTTTCAAGTTTATTTATAAGGCCCCGAGGAAAACGCTTCGACGATTCGACGGGTGCAGGACGACGGGTTGGTGGAGGAGCTGCATGAAGTTTCCAAATGGTGAATTCAAATTTCCAACGGGTGTGACGGTAGGAGCGCGTAAAATTTCCCCTCGTTTAATTACAAGACAAAGGAGGCGTAAACAACGAAATTGTTTGCAATCTTGCATGCGCCACACAACAATGTTTGCAATCTTTCATACAACAGACAAGCTTCAGGCGTTATCTGGCTTAAATTTTCATGAAATATCCCATTTTTTTCTGCCAAATCTAGCATTATTTTCATGTGCATAAGAAAATTCAATGTTTCTTTTTATCTGTGTACAATATATTCCTGAACTGAAAAAAATCCGTGCCCATATCCGTGAACTGAAGTCATGAATTTGAGAACAAGCTAAAAAACCCCGTGGACTGAATCACGTAATCATGAACTAAATAATGTTTAAAGGGAAACAATCCAGAAAACGTGAACTAGTTCACGATCCGTTTGCATTATCGGGAACGCTTTTTTTCTCTGTGTAGTAAGGATATGTAAAAGCAGCCTTTTTGTTTATCTTCTTCACAAAAAACGCAAAAATAATGCCACTCTAACAACTAAATAGTTCAACAATCACAATCACATCAATTCATTCGGTGATCACAATTAAGGTCCTGTCCAAAAGTTGAGAACACTTATTCACATGAATGATTGATTATACCAGAAGATCCCTTTTTTCGTCTTCAGAACAACGCACACTGGTTCATCCATATGCTCGGAGGGAACTCAGAAGTTATATAACTTTTATAATAGTCTTTTACTGGTGTTATTCGAATGCCCGTTTTAACTCATCTATGATTCCGTAACTTTGCATTGATCAGCTTACTCCGTTTCGTAACTAAATGTATGCCCCCTGAAGAACTATCCGCATAAATCCCGTATAATATGCTCTTAATATGCATTTTCAGAATACCATATCATGTAGTGCATGCAGTGTATAGTGCCTAAACTTCGTTTCCAAACAGAAGACTAATTCAAGCGATTTCCAGATATGATCCTTGGAAATTTTTAGCAGATCAATCCAATTTAATTTTTACTAACGGAGAAAGGGAGGGGCCACCAGGGCACCCTAGTGAAACGATTTGGATAGGGAGCATGGGACTGCTTCCTCCTGATAATTTCAGTTATATTTTTCATTGTTGTTTTTCCAGTATTTTTTTATTGACAGTATTATATTTAATGTTTAGTTTCATTTATTTGTTGAAATTTTTTTAAATTAAGCAGAAAACTCAATGTTTCTTTTTATCTGTGAACAATATATTCCTACATCCAAAAAATCCATGGCCAGATCCTGCAGTCATGAATTTAAGAACAACCCAAAATACACCGTGAACTGAATCATGATGATTGCTGAATTTTGCTACGCAAATTGAAAGTTACGTTTCGTGGCCATCCTGTAGATGGTCAACTTTGTAGTTCGGCCAACTTTGTTTGATCTTGGTGTACTTCGGAGTCCAAAGTAGATGCAATTGTCAGTCATGAACTAAATAACGTTGAAAGGGAGAAAATCCTGAACACGTGAACTAGTTCACGGTTTGTTTTCATTTTCGGGAACGCTTTTTTTTCTGTGTAGCGAGGATATGTAAAACCAGCCTTTTTGTTAATCTCCTTCACACAAAACGCAAAAACAATGCCACTCTAACAACTACGTCATCAATCACAATCACATCAATTCATTCGGTGATCACAATTAAGGCCCTGTCCAATCAAGTAGGAACACTCATTCACATGAATGGTTGATTATACCAGAAGTTCTCTTTTTTTCGTCTTCAGAAACACGCACACTGGTTTAGCCATATGCATTTCGCTTTAACTCGGAGGAAACTCAGAAGGTATTCGACTTTTAAAATAGTCTTGAACTGGTGTTTTTTTTTTCCTGTGTTGGGGACATGATACCACCGCGACCATTAATTGTTCTATTGTGGTGACTGGTGTTATTCGAATGCGCATTGTCAATTATCTGAAATTCCGCAACTTTGTTTTGAACAGTTTATTCTCGGAAATTCATAAAATTTTCATTCGTTCAATTCATATAATTTCCCGATTACCGGCTTCGTAGCAACATGTATTCCAGCTTAAGAACTATTCGCATAAATCTCATATAATACACTACTAATATGTAATTTTAGAATATCATAAAAACTAGCCTTCGAAATCCCAATCGATATTTAAAAGTAAGGGTCGATCCGGTTCCAAGCAGAACACTGAGTCAAGCGATTTCCACATATGATCATTAAAGATTTTTAGCAGATTTGCTCAATTTAATTTTCACTGCTCATTTTTATTTATGTAGTAAGCTTAAATAGTTTGTTTGTGCTGATTCTCTATTTTCAAACTCATTTCAATATTTTTTTCATTGTTCTTTTTACAGTCTCCATTTTTCATTTACAGTATAATATTTCAGTTTATTTTTCTTAGTGATAATTTCTAAAAAGTGTTTCAATGTTTCTTTTTTTATATTTTAAAAGTGAACAAATGAAGTGTTAATTTTATATTCTCCTAGTTTTACAATCATAATGGTTCTACTAATACGCCCCAAAAAAATTTTATATAGTGTTTTATTTTTAAGTGAAAGTTTATTTTTGTGTTGAAAATTTTTATTTTATGATTGTTTATTTTGAATGTTTTGTTGCTTTGTTAGTTTTTTTCCATTCTAAATCTTCTCATTCAACGAATTGAAAAGATTTTTTTTTTTGTTTCTTTACGCATTTTCATTTTTTATTTTTTTTAATCAATATTGTACTGATTGGTGTTCAAAGCAATGATGAATCAAGTGTTGTCCGTGTCTCATGAATACTCTCGAGTCCCTTCGGATCTCACAGAGGGTTACGGCAGGAAGATGGATTGTCGTATTTGCTGTTAAAAGTTTCATTGAAGGGTGTGATTCGATGAGCGTGGATAGGCACGAGTGGTACGATATTCAAAAAGTCCCTTCAACATTTTGGCTTCACCGACGACGCTGATATTGTAGCACGCCACGTTGAGACTATGAGCTTGTTATCAATGCGTAAAAGACAAAATACACGAGGAGAAGAGGTTCATGGAATAACAATGGAAGCCTCGTACCATGAGTTCAGTTCGACGGTGATGAAATCGAGTAGGCAGACGAATTCGTGTATCTGGGCTCATTGGTGGCCACCGATAACGACACCAGCAAAGAGATCGAACAAAGTTTGCCGAACTACAAAGTTGACCATTTACAGGACGGCCACGAAACGTAACTTTCAATTTTGCGTAGTAAGATTAAGGAATCGTAATTTTTAAGTTAATTTTTAATTAATTTTAGGTTGTTTGGTTATGATGCGTGCATGAGAATAGTTTTGAAGCATTTTTTGGCAATTTTGAGTTTCATGGTCATTTCAAGATCTAAATTCATTTTTTTTTCGGTTTTCATTCCACACTGCTTCATGTTTTGTTTATTTGTGTTTGTTCAATTTCTTTTGTTTTTATAAGTGCTAGGTTCAAGGTGTTTTTAGTCATTAAATTTACTTCCTTTTGGTGTTGCTAAATTTCTATATCTTTATTTTTATAATGAAATTTTCACTTAGATGCTAACTAAAACTTTGAATTTTTCACTGTCCATTAACATAGTTCTATTGGTTATTATCTATGTATATAAAACCCATTTTTTGTTTGTCTGTCTGTCTGTCTATCTACACTTTAAAGATTCGCAAACAACTGAACCGACCGATATGAATTTCATTTGTATGAACGCCCCACCTCCCCCCCCCCCTCAATTTATTTAATTGTCTAATTAATTATAATTCAAGTTGTGTTGAAGCCTATTCCATTTACTCAATTTAAACGATTTTAATTCTAATAACAATAAATCTAATTATTTCAGTAAGTATTTTGAATTTTTCGGCAATTTTATTTTATTTTAGTTTATTACTTTCAGATCTTTCGTGGCTGATTTCAAACAGATTTTTACAGTAACAATTACAGTACTTTTTATATTTTGTTTGTGCTTATAATTTTTCAAGCATCTTATTTATTTATTTTTAAATTATTTTTGTTTGTAATAATTCTTTTCGAAAAAAAAAATTATATTAATTTTACTTCAATAACTTTTCCCTTTAGTGCTTTTTTTAGTTTTCATTGCTTTTGTTTTCATCTTTAAGTAAACAGTTAATAAAAAAAACTGCTGTTAAGAGGATCAACAAACAACACCTAACCGGGTTTCTCTCTGAGGTTGTTAAGTAAATGACAACGAGAGACATTACCGGTAAAATCAGAAGTTGCGTTTTACAAAACCTTTCGTCACATGTAGGCTTTAGGAAGTGAAACCAACATTTTCATATAGCAAGAACTGTTCTGTGTCATGTATGTGCTATAAGAGTCTTCCGAAGCAGTTTTCTCGAACCAAAAATAAGAAGCTATTGTATTGTTCCTAGTGCATCAACCTAACTAAACTCCTTTTGAAGCAATCCACCAGCCGTGCAAGGATCATGTCGTCCATAGAGACGCTGTTGACACTGCCTCAAAAGGTGTTACATTTTCAAGTTTGCTTCCTCTTTGTCTTAGTCTTGTTCATGTTTACTGTTTTGTTGTATTTAGTTCGTCAGAGTGTATTCTTCAGTCTTTTGTAGTTTAGATCGTCATTTATGGGCTGCGAAAGTCTTTCTGAGCAGTTTTCTCGAATCAAAAATAAGTTGTCATTATGTCGTCGAGATTTCTGAATTCTACCAGTTCTAGTGTTGCCTGATGTTACAAAGTCTCAGTAGTCCCAACAGTATAATTTTTAGGGTTTGCTGATGGGACTCATGAGAGAGAAGTTTCCCTTAAAAGAGTTAGGAAGGTTTGCGTATCTTTATGTTATTCAAATAGTAAGTCAGTGTTACGTTTAAGAGGGCATTTTGTAACTTCTTCAGTCGTTTATCATTTAGTTAGTAGATGTCTAGGACTTATGTGCTCTGAAATTTATCGAGACATACCTCGTGTTTTAAATACTTTACTTTTGTTAACACTCATTTCCATTGTTTTGTTCTTGTATGTTCTCATTTTCCGGTTTGATAGTATTTTTGGGTAAATAATTGTATTGATTCGTGAGTTTTTTTTCAATACCTGTTTTGAGTCGTTTTGTTACTCCACTTTATATTTTTATTGCTTACTTTTTGTTTGTCAATGCATTTTATTATTATTTTTCCCTTAACTTGCGTGAATTACATTTTTAAAACATTCCGGTTTTCATTTCACGTTCATCAATTTCTGACGTTTGAATCTGAATAAAAGGTATTGACTGTCTTACGTTTTAGGTGCTCATGTTAATCTTTTCCTTACACATTTAAATTTTGTTGTTGATTTTTTAATAATTGCTAACTTAAAAGACTTGGAGGTCGGGTTTTAATTTTCCATACAATGTTGGTTATTGTTTATTTAAATTTTTATTCTGATTATTTTTCCAGGTATTTTTAATAATTTAATAATCAAATTGCAGAGAACCAAATGTGAATATAATCTTGGAATACTCTGCACCTTCTATTTTTCTGAATACAATATGGTATTTTTTAACCAATTTGTTTACACGGTTTGTTTTCGGTGATAACTCTAGAACGGAACAACTTATCGACCTAACTCGAATCTTATTTTACGTTTTAAGTAAGAAGGAATCATATGGCATTATCTAAAAAAAAAATCACATTTTTTGGTGGAAATATTCAGAATTTTAAAAAGGTTAAGGTAACACATGTAAACAAAATCGAAGCAACATAAAATGTTTATGCATGTGTTTTGATCAACTCTATTTTATTTATTTTTTTGCACGGTTTCATGGTAGAAGTGGAACGTATCCCCCTTTTTAAAAAGACCTTTGTGTATTCCTTTATTTGTTTAGTAAGCATTCTACAAAACAAAAGTTTTTTTTTAATGATAGTTAAAATCTTAAGACTTCAATAAGTGTCCACTCTTACACAGTTTGAAAAAAAAGTGTGATTTTCTGTTTTAGATTTAGGAGATATTTCATGTTAATATAAACCAGATAAGTGGCCAAAATGTACGCATCTGTCAAAGTTCATTATTTTTCTCTGTGTAGTTTTAAAGCAATCGTTTAAAATCAATCTCTCAAAAATACAAAATAACATCAGTGTATAAGAATTGTGCATCAACAAAATATTTTATGATTTTGATGATCCTATAAATTATGGTTTCGAACTATTTGCTTCTTCTTATTTAACATTTCAAGCTCATTGCTTTCACAATTTGCTTATTGCTTGCTCTCAACTTAGTGTTCTTAATGCACTTCCACAGTTATTAATAGAGATCTTTCTATGCCAAGTACCATTTTTGCATAAGTATGATTGTGTGGCAAGTACAATCATACCCTATGTCCAAAAAGTCGAGAAATTTTCCTTAACGAAAAAATCCTAGACCAGACCGGGAATCGAACCCAGCCACTTGTACGAGGGAAATCGAACCCAGAACTCTATGCTATACGACCAATTTTTAAGTTTACTAGAGACGGAGACTTCGTGAACTACTGTATTAGCCTGACGTTTTGAATGTACATCATATTAAGGATCGCTTTCAGTGACCTTAATAAAAAATATTCACCGGAAATTACTTGGTTCGCCTTTTATCTCTTTTCTTCTTTTCATAATTTGCCCTATTGGTTTTACAGCTTTTATTATTTAGTGTTCTAGAAGCGGTTCAGCCATAGCTAATTTAAAACTTTTCAAAACTTTTTGTGTTGACCTGATTGGCCAACAAAATTATGATCAATTACTAAGGAATAGCGAGTTCTGAATTCCCAGGGAATCAAGAGTGTTTACTGGTTACTAAACTCAGTCAATCTCCAATGTGGTTCTTTTTTACCCCAACTGTTTTGAGCTTCTGTTCCATTTTCATAATGTTACACATCCAAATGTTGATTTTCAAATTACTAGCAATGTTCAATTCAAATTGGATTAGAATTTCGATGCTTCCCTAAGCGACATGCTCATATTCTAAGATATCTGGGAGAAACATTTATTAATATTTTGTTTAAAGATATTGTGAGGATTAGAAATGATAACATCAAATTGTGATGAAATTTAAACATTGCATGAAAGTAGTTCTAAAAATAATTCTCAAAGGAATCCTGGAGAGTGTAAGCTTTTTAGTGCAATACCTGTAACTAGAAAATGATAAAAAGATCAGTAATTTCGTTTAATTCTACCTTTATTGCTTATCTTGACAAATAGGCGTATTTCGTCTACAATGTACAGACTTCTTCAGTGCCGTGTAGTCGAGTATTAACAAGCAACAAAGGTAGTTGGAATTCAATGGAAATTACAAATCTTTCTTCTCATTTTCTAGTTAATTCTCAAATATTATTTATGAGCAGGAAAATTCAAAGCAGGAAACGCAATGTACATGATGTGCATCAAGTGAAATTTTTAGACGATTTGTCACGAAAGTATCACCTTTAAAGAATTTAAATGTTCCCTAGTTTCCAATAATTTAAGAGTGAAATCGTTCCTACAACTGACCGTAATCATCTCTAATTCACTTGTCTTTTTTTCTAACAAATATCTCTAAACATAAAAATAGAACGTAATAAAAATATGAATTTATATACAAATTAATACAGTTCCCTCCCATTTTTTTCCCACTTCTTCAGTGTCGTGTACTAATACTCGACTGGTACACGACACTGAGAAATTCTGCACATTGTAGACGAAATCTGTCTGGTATTCCACTATACAGCTCACGCTTTCCAGGATTCATGAGCGTTTTCTTATAATAACATCCGACCTATTTTTAACGCAGTCACTTCCACGCGCTACGGCTACAGGTTACAAATTCTAAGTCAATCTATTCCGCGATAGATTGAAAACGATCGCTTCATGCTACTTAAAAAGCATAACAGATTGAAATTCGAACCATAAAATGTAAAGCTCGAAAATGACAGGTGCAGTCTTGAAAGTAAACTTTGGGGTATGATGAAACGAAAGGGAATGTTTTCATGTTCATTTTTTCAGTGATACACGGCTATGCAGCGTAACACACATAGTTCATTTGCTTGTAATATTCATTAACCCGAACAGGGCGACAGCTTCTAGAAACCTCGACATATTTTTTAACGACGGATAACGAAGGATATGTTCACAAGCGTTTGGAGAGGAAGGAACAAAATGAATCCTACAGGATAAGATTGAGCTAATTTTACAACGACTATCCGTGACATTTAGGACCTTTTTATTTATTAAATTTTAATATCGCATCCTAATTTTTTACTGATGATAATTTGAACTAGATCCCTGGGATCAAAATGGTCACTAAGCATCTTTTGAATTTGCATTTACACTAGAAGCAGTTGGCAAACATCATTTTGTGTTGGTCAACTTATTTTTACATCATGCGTTGTAAGTTATCAATTCGATTTTTATGGTTTTATAAATTTAAGAACAGAAGAAAATTTGTATCAAACGGGCCGCTCCTGTTATGTGCATCCATGTAGACAAAAATTTACAAGATTTTTTCCAAGAGTGTACATGAATATCAGCATTCCCTTCAAATGTTTATTCAAAAAAGGTTCCTTTCTCAAAAACCCTTTTAAAAAAATTGACCATATATAAAAGAAAATGTTAGAATCATCTAGAGGAGTCTTCTTTTCTAAATTATCAAACTTGATAAATGTTTTATAACCAGTTAGAAATATATGGTAAAACACTATTTTCATCGGAAGTCTAACATGGATAATTTTTTTTTATTTCAGTATTCCAGATGACATAATATTGAATATATAAGAAAAGTGGGTTCAGGCTTTTTTTTCGTCAGAAAAATTAAATATTCCAAAATAATATGTTTTTTCTAAGAATCCTATGTATTAAGGAAGATAATAAACAAATGATAAACGATGAAAAATGATGAATGTTTTTTTTTGTGCCAGTAAGAAATAAGAGGTAAAACACTATTTCCATCGAAAGTCTTGCTTAATATTGTTGTATGTTGAATGATTAAGAAAAATGGAAGATTTTTTTTTTTTTTTTTTGAGAATCCTATGTATTAAGCAACATAACAAACAAATGAACAACGATGAACTGTATAAATTATTATTAACAGCATAAATTCTATCACAAACTCGACCAAAGTGAAATACACATTGATCAGAACAGCCAACAAAACACACTCCACGCCTCCTCATCTCAACGATGCTTGTAACCGAAGTTGAAAGCATAAACTCACTCTCCAAAATTAAGCTTGTTATACATGTCTTGCATATAACATTTTCATAGAAGTATCAAGCCTGTATTCCTCTATCTAAAACAACAACATCTCACTCATTCCCGAAGGACCGCGCCGCCTGCTTCGCCATCTTCCCCGAGCATACCCGCTTTTAATTGCTCATCAAAAAACATAAAACATACGTAAACAAACAGACCAAACGCACCGGCTAATGCCGTACAATCCAAGTCGAATGAAAAAAAAAAAAGAAATAAAACTCACTTTTTAATCCGAAAAGCGTGAAACAGGAATTCCCTTTCTGCCGATCGTATTATTGTATATGCGAGATGTGATGATCAGTGTAATGCCACCACTCACTTGTAACTCCCCTTCTTCCCACTCGCGCTGCAAACCACCACACAACTCTTTCCGAATCCCGAAAATCTTCTTCTTGCTCTTGGTTACTGCAGCAGGATGATCACATCAGCAGAAATGGAACACCAGCTCTTTCTTTCTTCCTTTAATGATGTTCTTCGTGTATGGCAACAACATTCAAGAACATAAACAGCACCAATAACAATAAGAACAACAACACTATCTAAACGAACCAACAACAATAATAACAACAACAACATCAATTTCCAAGATCCACAGCACCAGCTTCGATTTCACTCTTCTTCTGCTTCTTGAGATGTGCCACCGGGTTGCAAACTCCTTTTTCTTCCCGCAGTGTGGCGGCAGCGTGGTTTCAAGTAAGTGAGTGAGTTTGCTCTTAATTCAGGGATCTCTTCTATCCTGCTCTCGCGCACACTTGGATAATGGTTCTTCTCGCTAATAACACTGACTAACTGCAGAAATTCTTGCCTCTGCCTTTGCACGTGCGTTTGTGTGCGTATGTGTGCAGGACCGCGTGCGTGCGGATGTGTGATGGGACACTTTATTTATAACTTCACTCTTGTCAGAACGACTTTATTTCTATATTTATAGCCGCGTTTCGTGCGTTTCACGGCGTCACCGTCGTCCGTTTCGTCTTGATCACCGCGGAAAACAAAAACACCAACAAGGCACTTGGGTTGCTTTGCACTTAAATTTCACTCTCCGGTCACTTTAGAATGTATCCAAAAACTTTTCTCTAAGCTCAACTGTCAATGATAAATAATACCGGTTGGAATTCACCGCCTTATTTACACGCTGATCGACACGAGTGAGAAGTCAGCACCGACGATAAGAGTAGAAGAACACATTTACAAACCGACGACTAAACTGCTTTCTGTACACTATACACTGTACAAAAGTAATGATAAGAGAGTTACGAAAACTACCGCACCATGCAACGGATATATGCTGCACACTATCCTCCGAAGAAAAGAAAAAAACGCAACAAGAACAAACACCCAAATAAAAACCGTTCTGCGATGCTACGCGCGTCTTCTCTCTCGCTCTCTCTCGAAAGGGTCGAAAATATGTGGAGGAAAAAGATCAACAAAAACGTCGCCACGTGCTGATGCTAAGGCACTCCGCTACGCTTCCCAATGTTGTG